>JAJIBD010023594.1:0-171746 GCA_021461705.1 Cryptotis parvus | reverse complement strand
CCCATTTTCTGGAGGGTTTTAATCATGAACGGGTGCTGGATCTTGTCAAATGCTTTCTCTGCGTCTATTGATAGGATCATATGGTTTTTATTTTTTCTCTTATTGATATGATGTATTATGTTGATTGACTTGCGAATGTTGAACCATCCTTGCATACCCGGGATGAATCCTACTTGATCATGATGTATAATCTTCTTGATGAGTCTTTTGGATTCTGTCTGCTAGTATTTTGTTGAAGATCTTAGCATCCGTGTTCATCAGGGATATTGGTCTGTAGTTTTCTTTCTTTGTGTTGTCTCTCCCTGCTTTGGGTATCAGGGTGATATGTGCCTCGTAGAAGCTGTTTGGGAGTGTTTCTGTTTCTTCTATTTCCTGGAAGAGCTTGAACAGGACTGGCAGTAGGTCCCTCCTTAAAGGTTTGGTAGAGTTCACTAGGGAATCCATCTGGACCTGGGCTTTTGTGTTTGGGAAGTCTTTTTAATTACTGTTTCTATTTCCTCAATGGTGATAGGCTTATTCAGGTATTGGAGGTCTTCTTGGTTCAGCCGTGGGAGGTTATAGGACTTCAGGAATTGATCCATTTCTTCTAGATTCTCATGTTTCACGGCATACAGGCTCTCAAAGTAATCTCTGATGATCTTTTTGGATTTCTGTGGTTTCTGTTGTGATGTCACCCTTTTATTTCTGATTCTGTTTATTTGGGTTCTCTCTTTCCCTGTCCTTACAAGTCTTGCCAATGGTTTGTCAATCTTGTTTATTTTTTCAAAAAACCAGCTCTTGGTTTCATTAATCTTTTGGATTGTTTTTTTGGTTTCCAACTCATTGATTTCCTCTCTAAGTTTTATTATTTCCTTTTTTTCTGCCTGGGTTGGGCTCCTTTTGTTGGTCTTTCTCTAATGTCTTCAGCTGTGTAGTCAGGTTATTTATGTGGGCCCTTTCTTTGTTTCCTGATGAATGCTTACAGAGCTATAAATTTCCCTCTTAACACGGCTTTTTGCCGTGTCCCACAAGTTCTTATAGTTGGTGTCTTCATTTTCATTTGTTTCCAGAAATCTTTGGATTTCCTGTTTGATTTCTTCTATGACCCATTTGTTGTTCAGGAGTGAGCTGTTCAGTTTCCAGGTGTTTGGTTTGACTCCCTGTTTCTGTGTACGGTTAACTTCCATTTTCAGTGCATCATGGTCTGAAAAGATAGCTGACACAATTTCTATCTTTTTTATTTTATTGAGGTATGCTTTGTGGCTTAGCATGTGGTCTATCTTGGAGAATGTTCCATGTGCACTAGAGAAAAATGTGTATTCAGCTTTTTTTGGCATGAAAAGCCCTGTATATATCTACTAGCTCTCTTTCTTCCATTTCTTCCTTCAGGGCCAATATTTCCTTGGTGAGTTTCAGTCTTGTTGATCTATCCATCGTTGATAGAGCAGTGTTGAAGTCTCCAACTATTATTGTGCTACTGTTAATGTCTTCTTTGAGGTTTCTTAGCAGTTGTTTTATGTATTTTTGCTGGACCCTCGTTGGGTGCATATATGTTTAGTAGTGTAATTTCTTCCTGGTGTACATACCCCTTAAGTAATAAGAAATGGCTTTCGTTGTCCCTTCTAACCTTTTTCAGCCTGAAGTCTATATTATCTGATACTAATATGGCCACACCAGCCTTTTTTGGAGGAATTGTTTGCATGGAGAATGGTCTTCCAACCTTTGACTTTGAGTCTGTGTTTGTTCTGATTATTCAGATGTGTTTCTTGTAGACAGCAGAATGTTGGGTTCAATTTTTTAATCCATTTTGTTACTCTGTGTCTCCTAATTGGTGCTTTTAGACCATTGACATTGAGAGAGATTATTGTTATCGGATTTTGTGCCATCTTTCTGTTTGAGCTTGTTGTGCTTATGGGTTTGGTCGTATTACAGTAGACCCTTCAGTCCTTCTTTTAAGGTTGGTTTTGAGTCCATGAAGTTCGGTGAGTTGTTGCTTATCCATGAAGTTGTGTATCTTTCCTTCATATCTGAATGTGAGTCTGGCCGGGTAAAGAATTCTTGGTGAGGCCTGCAGTTCATTCAGCCTTTTCACAATATCCCACCATTGTTTTCTTGCTCGGAGTGTTTCATCAGAGAAGTCTGCTGTAAATCTTAGAGATGTTCCTTTGTAATGTGATTTCCTTCTTTGATCTTGCTGCTTTCAGTATTCTATCTCTATCTATAGTTTTTGTCATTTTAATTAAGATGTGTCTTGGAGTATTCTTGTTGGGGTTTCTTTTAGCAGGTATCCTACGGGCCTCCTGGATCTTGAGGCAAGTGTTTTTAGTTCCGGGAACTTCTCAGCAATGATGGCTTTGACAGTTTCTTCTTCATCAGGGTTTTCTTCTTGCCCTTCTGGGACCCCAATGATCCGTATGTTGTTTCTTCTGGCTTCATCCCGATTATCTCTTGTTGTCTGTTCGGTAATTGTGAGTCTTTTTTTCTATCTTCTGGTGTTGTGTAGAGAATCTTTGGAACGCGCCTTCGAGATCACTAATTCTTTCTTCAGTAGCTATTATTCTGCTATGCTGGCTTTCCACTGTGTTTTTCATTTCATTTACCTCATTTTTAATATATGTCATTTCCATTTGCATTTTCCTCACTTCTTCTAACATGTCCTCTTGTATTTTATTGAGTTTGCATTCCATTGCTTCTTTGAATTCCTTATGAATCCTTAACAGTTATTTCCGAAATTCCTTATCAGAGAGGTTATATAACTCATTGTTATTGCTTGGCTCATCTGGACTAATGACTTCACTCACAGAGCTGGATGGAACTTTGCGTTGCCTTACCATTTTGATTATTGTAGGTTGCAAAATGTGGGGTCTTGGATGACAGGATAGTACAGTTAGTAGGTGTCTGGTCTGTTTGCGGAGTTTGGGTGGGTAGCAAGGGATGTAGGAACCAAGGTTCAGTGGTACCTCATGCAAGATAGGTAGTAAAAGGTTGGCGCGGACGCACTAAGCGTCCCGCGCGGTTTTGAGTTTTGGGATGATTATGGAAGCGCAGGGCCCAAGGTTCCATGGTGAAACCAAGGCAGTTAGCCTTGTTTCCCGTTGATGGAGTTTCCGCTCTTCCCTGGGGCAGTTTGGGTCCGCGGAGACGCAGGGATCACGCACACACCTGGTGGGGGGGAGATTTTCAGCCGGTCCCAGGAGCGCAGTGCCCAAGGTTCCGTGGTGAAACCAAGGCAGTTAGCCTTGGTTCCCGTTGATGGAGTTTCCGCTCTTCCCTGGGGCAGTTTGGGTCCACGGAGACGCAGGCATCACGCGCACACCTGGCGGGGGTAGATTTTCCCTATTTGATGTTTTGGGGATGAAAGCCCTGTATATATCTACCAGCTCTCTTTCTTCCATTTCTACCTTTAGCACCAGTATTTCCTTGGTGAGTTTTAGTCTCATTGGTCTATCAAGAGTTGATAGAGCAGTGTTGAAGTCTCCAACTACAATTGTGTTACTGTCAATGTCTTCTTTGAAGTCTATTAGCAGTTGTTTTAAATATTTTTTCTGGCCCTCGTTGGGTGTGTATACATTTAGAAGTGTGCTTTCTTCCTGATACACATATTCCTTAATTATTAAAAATGACCTTCACTGTCCTTTTTGACCTTTTTCAGTCTGAAGTCTATTTTGTCAGATATTAGTATGGGTATGGCCACCCAGGCCTTTTTGGAGGAGTTGTTTTCTTGGATAAATGTTTTCCAGCCTTTGACTTTGAGTCTGTAATTTCTCTGACTGTATTTTCTTTGATGTGTGTTTCTTGTAGGCAGCAGAATGTTGAATTCAGTGTTTTAATCCATTTTGCCACTCTGTGTCTCTTAATTGGTGTATTTAGGCCATTGACATTGAGAGATATTATTGTCATGGGATTTTGTGCCGTCTTCTTGAATAGGGTTGCTGTGCTTTTGTGGTTTGTCTTTTCTTATAGTAGTTCTTTCAGTCCTTCTTTTAGAGTTGGTTTTGAGTCTATGAAGTTCCTGAGATGTTGCTTATCCATGAAGTTGTGCATCTTTCCTTTCAAATCTGAATGTGAGTCTAGCCGGGTAGAGAATTCTTGGTGAAGCTTTCATTTAATTGAGTCTTTTCATGATATCGCTGGTGGGATACTCTGTACTGGCCTCTCATCTCATGCATTTATTGATGAAACAGTGGCCCTCATGGGTGGGGTTCTTCTGGCTTCTTGTGAGGCTCTGCTTTGACGGTGGGCCAGAGCTAGAACCTGCCTTCCCCTCATGGGTGCTTCATGATCAGCAGGGCACAGGGAGAGCCAGTAGCAGCTCTGCCCCACGTATATGAACTCAGAATCAGGCATACCTGAGTTTGAAATAGAATGACTGAAATAAATGATTTTTATATAGCATTATTATGAGTGATTATTTCTTCCTCTTATATCAGTACTGTTCATCCTCTTTCCTGGGCCTCAGAAAAAAATTCAAGCTGATTCCTAGAGTCTTTTGCTTTATGCTTTTTTTCTTTTTCTTTTTAAAGCTGGGAGAGTTGTTTGCAATACAGAACCTTACAACAGAATAAAATTCTTTAAAGTCCAGTGGGATATACTTTTAAGTGTATGTCTTCTTTATAGTCATTTTTAATGCTTATGTGTATCTAGCAACTTATAAACATTGTTAAAAAATTATTGTATGAATCAATGAAAAAGAAACAAATAGTTATAAACTAGACTCACTCTCCTTATTTTAGGTGTTCATCTGATGTCACAGGTGTTTTTTGTGTGTGAAGAAGGTCCTTGTCCCCAAGACAACTGCATTATTAGTAAGCTTTTCAAAGAAGGATGTATGTTTTTATATAATAGCACCCAAAATTCAACAGCATCGATAATGTTCATGCCAAGTTTATCTTCTGTAAGTATGACTTTGAAATGACAAAGTGCTGTAAGGTTCCATCTCATCCAAGGTGTACTGATTTATTTAAACAAAAAGTAAATTAAGGTTCACTGCATTTTAGAGCTGGAGGCATTGTAGTGTTCATATACTTCTTATTTTCCAGAAAAAAAAGTCCCCAAATCCCCACCCCCTACAAAAAACAAACAAACAAGTAAGTACTCTCAGATGATCATTCCTTTGGGAAAGTGATTATCTTTTTTCTGAGAAGGTGATTTAACTTGAGGAGTCCTGGAGACCTCAAAATAAATTGCTCAGATGCTAAAGTATTTCTGTATCTTTTCATAGGCAAGTGTTCTTAATGAAAATTATAGAACAAAATTATATTCCTTTTATTTGAAGTAGCAAGCCACACTTATTTTAACAGCAAATCTTAATTTCCACCTCAGTGTGCATATGTTAAAAAGTAATTTAGGTTGGAGAGATAGTTCAAAGGACTGAGGCATATATAACTTCTGCAAAAAAGTGGGTCACAGAAGAAATCAAACATGAAATCCAAAGATACCTGGAAACAAATGAAAATGAAGACACAAAATATCAGAACTTGTGGGACACAGCGAAAGCAGTGTTAAGAGGAACGTTCATAGCTCTGCAAGAATTCATCACAAAAAAGAAAAGGCCCACATAAATAACCTGACTTCACAGCTCAAAATGTTAGTAAAAGACCAACAAAAGTAGCCCAGCACAGGCAGAAAGAAGGAAATAATAAAACTTAAATAGGAAATCAATAAGCTGGAAACCAAAAAAAAAAAAAAAATCCAAAAAGATTAATGAAACAAAGATCTGATTCTTTGAAAAAAATAAACAAGATTGACAAACCACTGGAAAGACTTGTAAGGACAGAGAAAGAGAAAACCTAAATAAACAGAATCAGAAATGAAAAGACAGAGCACACATATAAAAATCACAGCAGAAAACACAAAACTCCAAAAGATGATCAGAGATTACTTTGATAGTCTGTATGCCATAAAACATGAGAACCTAGAAGAAAAGAATAAATTCCTGAAGTTCTATAACCTCCCATAGCTGATTTAAGAAGACCTGAAATACATGAATAAGCCTATCATAATGGAGGAAATTAAAACCGTAATTAAAAGTCTGCCCAAACACAAAAGCTCAGGTCCAGATGGATTCACTAGTGAATTCTACCAAACCTTTAATTTGGACCTACTCCCAGTCCTTTTCAAGCTCTTCCAGAAATTAGAAGAAACAGAAACACTCCCAAATAGCTTCTATGAGGCACACATCACCCTGATACCCAAAGCAGGCAAAAACAACACAAACAAAGAAATATACAGACCAACTACAGACCAATTTTCCTGATGAACACAGATGCTAAGACCTTCAACAAAATACTAGCAAAAAGAATCCAAAGACAGATAAAAGAGATTATACATCATGACCAGGAATTCATCCCAGGAATGCAAGGATGGTTCAACATTGGCAAGTCATCAACATAACACTTCATATCAATAAGAGAAAAAATAAAAACCATATGATCCTATCAATAGATGCAGAGAAAGCATTTGACAAGTTCCAACACCTGTTCATGATTAAAACCCTCCCAAAAATGAGAATTGAAGGAACCTTCCTCAAATAAGTCAAAGTCATATACCAAAAGCCCACAGGGAGTATCATTCTCAATGGGGAAAATTGAAAGCCTTCCCTTGAGATCAGGCATAAGACAAGGTTTTCCACTCTCAACTCTTTTATTCAATATAGTACTGGAAGTACTTCCCATAACAATCAGAGAAGAAAAGGATATTAACATCATCCAGATAGGCAAGGAAGAAGTCAGCTATCATTATTCACAGATTACATGTTATTATACCTCAAGAACCCTAAACTCTCTACAAAAAAAACTCTAAGAAACAATAGATACCAATAGTAGAATGGCAGTTTACAAAATCAATACCCAAAGTTGGAGGCTTTCCTATATACAAATAATGTAAAGAAGCTAGGGATGCTAAGAAAACAATTGCATTACAATTGTGCCACAGAAAATGAAATACCTAGGAATCAACTTAACCAAGTGTGTAAAGGACCTGTACAAGAGAACTACAAGACATCGCTTCAAGAAATAAAAGTGGACACGAGAAAATGGAAACACATTCTCTGCTCTTGGACAGGGAGAATCAACATTGTCAAAATGGCAATACTCCCTAGAGCTCTGTACAGATTCAATGTGGTCCCTTTAAGATACCCATGATATTCTTCAAAGAAATTGACCAAACACTCCTGAAATTCATATGGAATAATAAACCTCCAGAGAAAGCTAAAGCAATCCTTGGGAAAAAGAAGATGGAAGACATCACCTTTCCCAACTTCAAACTTTACTACAAAGCAGTAATAATTTTAACAGTGTGGTATTGGAATAAAAACAGACCGGGTGGACCTATGGAATAGAGTTGAGTATAGTGACACCCACCCTCAAAGACATGATCAATTAATCTTTGATAAAGGTGCAAAAGAGTCCAAAATGGAGTAAGGAAAGCCTCTTCAACAAGTGGTGCTGGGAAAACTGGACAGCTACATGTAAAAAATGAATTTGGACTTCTAACACCATGCACAAAAAATCAGATCAAAATGGATTAAAGATCTCAATATCAGACCTGAATCAATAAAGGGCATTTAAGAAAATATAGGAAAAGCCCTCTATGACATTGAAGCTAAAGGCATCTTCAAAGGTAAAACACCACTAACAAAGCAACTAGAAGCAAAGATAAACATATGGGACTACATGAAAGTAAAAATCTTCTTCACCTCAAAAGAAATAATGACCAAGATACAAGACAGTCCACAGAATGGGAAACAATATTCACCCAACCCATCTGATAAGGGCTTAATAACCAGGATATATCAGGTACTGGTAGAACTTTACAATAAAAAAACAGCCAACCCCATCGATAAATGGGGAGAAGAAATGAACAGAAACTTTGACAAGGAAGAAATTCGAATGGCCAAAAAGCATATGAAAAATGCTAATCATCACTAATCATCACAGAGATGCAAATCAAAACAACAATGAGATATCATTTCATACCACAGAGACTGGCACATATCCAAAAGAGCAAGAACAAGAGCTGTTGTGGATGCGGGGGTGGAGGGGGGGGGGGAAGGGGGACTTTTCATCCATTGTTGGTGGATATGTCGACTGGCACAGCCTTTTTTTGGAAACAATTTGGACATTCCTCCAAAGACTAGAAATTGAGCTCTCCTTTTGACCTAGGAATATACACTGGGAAGCCAAAAACACACAGCAGAAACACCATCTGTACTTATATATATACAAGTACATATATATATATATATACATATTATACCAATATCCAAGGTCCGGTGAAACATGGATGAGGAGATCTTGTCAAAGAAGAAAATTACCACTAATGTGTGGGAGTCCAATGTTAGGTAAGACAGAGAAGGGAACAGTTTGCTAATAATTGTCGAAAAGGCTAATACCAACCTAGAACTCATCATTAAATACAGGTAAAAGATACACATGATAACCTCTAAGTGTATGTATTATAATCCACAATGTGTAAGAGAAGGAAGAGAGAAAAGAGAGATAGAGAGAAGAGAAAGAGATAAAGAACTCTCCATAGAGGCATGCTAGGGGGGGGGGAGGGAACCAGGGACATGATGGTGGGAAATGAGCACTAGTAGAGGGATGGGTGCTGGAACACGTATGATGGAAACCCAAACATGAACATTTTTGTAATTGAATATCTCACAGTGGTATAATAAAATATTAAAAACAAAACAAAATATAAAATAAACCAATAATTCATAAAAAGAAATAAATTTATTTCATAGAATAAAAACAAAACAAACGACTGAGCATATACTTACATCTGGAAGATACAGTTTCAATTCCAGGAACAATGTGGGCCCTGAGCACTGCTGGGAACAGTCCTGAGCATTGTCAGGTGTGACCCACCTGGCAGATGGGTATACTCTACAACAGGGGGAAAAAATCAAGTATAACCAAGGGAAATAAACTAGCTTATAAATTCACACTCTAGACCTTATTAGTATTCTACACTGAAGAGTCTGAAAAGCAAATGACATCTAGAACATCATGTGAAAAATTACTTTGAAGAGATATTTTGTCATGAGTAGTCAATACTTGCATCCACTGGTCAGCAACTACTCTAATAGAAGCATCAAGAAGCCCTATTCTTTTTTTTTTTTTTGGGTCAGATCCAGTGATGCTCAGGGGTTACTCCAGCTCTGAACTCAAAATTTACTCATGGCACTGCTCAAAGAAGCCCTATTCTTATTAGAATCTTGTTTGACGATCATAGAATCAGAAGAGAGAGTGTAATGAGGGAGAGAGAAGGAGTGGAATTAGCCCACGTGCTTTATGCAGCCATCCAGCTTACTAATACATCCATCTATCTTGGTGGGTTATTTCTCCATGGGGCTGGGAACAATAGTTTTGGGATGTGTTTTTAAGTTTTCTTTCATTCCATTGTAAACCAAGGCCTCCTGGAGTCACAGAATTTTTTTTAGATTGTTTTCTTCAATCTTTAGTTAAGACCTAGTCACTCCATGACTTTAAGGTGATTTTTCATATTTCTTATCTGATTGTGTTTTTAATATATGTCTTTAATATCTGAAGACAGCCTAATTCAATTTTAATTTCATCTATATTGTCTATGACAAGGCTCATCTTTGTGATGCTATTCCGCCATACAGGCTAGTCACATATATGGAGAAAAGAGCTAAACACGAATATAAACAAAAAACTCACTCCTCGGGGTTTCTCCATGCTACTAAGAAACCCATACCCTTAAGAAATCATTAACCTTTGAACCTGTAGTTTCCTCTCCTTTGAAATTAGAGATGGAACTAGTTTTCAGGTTTTCTTCTAATGCTGACCACCCTGATTATATTTTCTGACTGCATCCACACTTTGTATCAGTATAGCCAGTGGGAATAGAGAGTAACATATTTCTTTGCATTATAAACAAACCATACCTTTAAAAAGGCTACTGAAATACTGCTTAATACTGCTTAGGTGAATGTATTTACATCTATTACATGAACTTTATTTTGGACCAAAGAGATAGAAGGTAAGAAGGTAAGAAGGTAAGGTGCTACCTTGCATGTAGTTGACTATAATAAGTTCAAGTCCCCTCCTCCCCATCTCCTCTTGTGATTCCCCAAGTACTGCCCTGGGTCACTCCTGAGCACAGAGGCAGAAATAAAGATCCTGAGTACTCCGGAGTGCAAACTCACCCCCCCATCTTGCCCCAAATGAACTATATATTCGAAATGAGAAATTAGAAAGGAGATTTAAGTTGGCTTTCTTGTTGACTTCTTTTTTTTTCTTTTTGGTCACACCCAGCGATGCTCAGGGGTTACTCCTGGCCCTGCACTCAGGAATTACTCCTGGCTGTGCTCGGGGGGACCATAATGGGATGCAGGGGGATCGAACTGAGGTAGGCCGCATGAAGGCAAATGTCCTACCGCTGTGCTATTGCACCGGCCCCCTGACTTCTTCTTAGAATAATATTTGTACAAGATCAGTATGTGTTAACTGGTTAATATATAAACAAGTAGTAGTTATTAAATGTGGTTTTAAGAAATAGAATGAACAAGATAACATCTCCTTAAGTGTTTCATTTAATGCAATAATATGTTAAGGGTGGTGGGAGATTATTTCATTTGCTCAAGACAAAGATATATTTTATACACACACATCATCTGCTCTTCTTATCTAAGTAAAACAAACTTTAATTGAGGTTGATCTTGGCAACCTGGAAAAAGTGTCAGTATTCAAACAAAGGCTACCAGGGTTTATTAGTAAATTCAGCGTCATTCTTGAAGGAAAGAAAGAAACTGTCAGACTACTTCTTAATTGTCTCACCTTGAAGTTTTGATTCACCTTTAACTGTACCTTTTGTTGAGTGAAAAGGAGAACTGTGCATTCTGAGAGAGGTGTGCCTTTGTTTTCTGATGGATTCTGATCTCCTTCTAGGTGGTTGAATTCTGTAATGCAAGTACCCACAACCAAGAAGCTCCAAACCTACAGAACCAATTGTGTAGCCTCAGAAGTACTTGGGATGTCATTTCAGAGTCTTCTGACTTCAGTCATAGCTTTCCCATGAATGGGACAGAGCTTCCACCATCTCCCGTATTCTCACTCATGCAGGCTGGTGACAAAGTGGTCTGTTTAGTGCTGGATGTGTCCAGCAAGATGGCAGAGGTAACAGTTTGAGCTAAAATGGTTGTAGGTCATGGTTGTAGGTCATTCATCATTTTTATTCTCAAATGTTTTTAGTTCTTTTTTAATTTCAAGGATGGAAGGGTGTGGTGGGAGAGGACAAAAGTTTATAATTGTCATGGTTATGCCCTTAATTACCAACTCTCATTTTTTCTAATTGCTCTCTTTTCTAATGAGAACACTTTTCAAAACTTTAACATATAAAGTCCCTGCTTGGCCAAGTTCCACTCACAGGCAAACAAGTCAAGAGGCAAACAGATCTGACTGAGGCAAGAAACTGAGAGTTTGTAGGGCATGTGCATACCATAGTGTAGCTATTTCTCTGTCACTGTGTACCAACAACTGTATCTTGGTCATACGACAGTCATGCTTCTAGAAACTCCTTTAGAAGACTGCAGAATTATCAGGTAAAGGTTAAAGGTTTGATCTCTGAAACCCAGCATTGCATTTTAAATTCATTTACCGTCTAAGTAACAAAAAGAAAAATAATTTCTCTGAGCTTGGTTTCCTCATTGGTAAGACAGGGATAAGAGCTATATAGTCATAGTGGTGTGACAAAATGATCTCATAGCAACTCACAGGGAGTCAATTTTAGGAAACTGGTGAATTCAAATTTTAGGAAATTGGTGGGAAAGTGCAATACTTGCTTTGCATGCTGCAGACCCCAGTTCAATCCCTTGTGCTGTTTATGGTCCCTGAACACAAGTTATCCTTAAGCACAGAACCAGAAATAAACCCTGAGCACCACCAGATATGGTCCAAAAACAAAACGAACAACAATGTTTTTAATTCAGAAAATTCTCAGTTGTTAAACACAGCCATTATTAGAAAGTAAATAAAATATAATTAAATAAATATAACTAAACTAAAATCCATAAAAAATATATCACATATGCTTAAGATGCCTCACATCCTAATGACTTTTCTATTGTTTACTATTACTTGTGCACTGAGGCAGTATGTTAGAGCCCCTATGCCAAGTCTAGCCTGCTACCTCTTCTCTCATAGTCCATAAAGAGGGGCTTATTAAAACAGAAATGAAATCAACCACTAACATAAACTCATGCATATGGAAATATCTGAATTAAAGAGTTAGTGACCAAAAAGTAAGCTTTGATGGAACACAGCAATGATCATTTTCCCTATGTTATTCTATGATCACACTATTAGTGGTAAAAAGAGTAGAGATTAGTAGTTGCAAAAGAGAGCTTGTTCATGGAGCCTGAAACATTTACATTTACTATCTGGCCCTTTTACAGACAATGGTTGCTGTTTCCTTTTATGTGCATTTGTAATGAGCTCTGGCCTAGTGCATCTGTATGGGTCTACTACTACACCTTTTCCAAGCTCTGCATTCAATGATGCTGCATTGACTGTTGGAGATCACCCATGGTGCAGGCATTTACCCGACAAAAATAGTTGCCCCAAATCAGAAGAATCTGTCTTTCTCTTTCTCTGCTCATCCCTTCCTCCATTCCCCCAAATTCCATTTTAAAAATATTTCCCACCACACTACAATCTGCCTATCTATATCTGAGTTTTGTTGAGAGTAAAATTAGTGAGATGAATTTTATTGCTCATATATGTTGACTATGTAAGAACTTCCTGGTTTAAATAAGAACTTTATGGTGCCTATATGTAAGCTAATATTTTACTATAGAATACTTGGACAATGGGAGAGTTTATTTGGATTTTCTGGATCAGTGCAGGTATCTTCACATGTTTTCTTTGAATGCCTATAAAATATTAGGAACACCACTAATACATTCAAGATCTGGATAATTTGTGGGCCTGCCTATTTGCTGTATAGTAGGATATGACAGTCTCTAATTTATCTCAGGGAAAATTATACTGGCCACATTCTCAGCTTACTGCTTTCACAGCCTTGTAAACATAGCACCTGGGGAGGGAGACAGATCAATGGTAGAGCACATGCCTCTCATGTGCAAGTCCTGAGTTTGAGCCCTGACTGCATGTCCAGCTCGACAGAGCGTAGACTTGGAGCTCCCCGAGTATCTCAAGATCTGCCCCCACCCCATTATACGGTTATGGCAGCTTCAAAGCACCACCATCCAGAGCACAGTGGCCAGTGCCAAGTTTTATTCTCTTGAGAATCATTCTAAGTCTCTGAGCACTGCCTGCTGTGGCTCCAAGAAAAAAAATAAAATAAGTGACCCTCATGAATTCACTGGTAGTAGCACCTTCCAGAATGCGTTAATTAATCCTGCTTTTGTTTGGTTAGAACTTCAAAGTATGACTGTACGCTTATATCCTATCTCAGTTGATCTTCAAAGCAATTTTATTAAGTGACGAAAGATTTTTTTATCCCAAATAAGGTAAAATACCCAGTGTGAGATGGCCATTTTAACTAGAATAGTGAAAGAACAGATACCTCCAGCTGCTGCTTCCGCAACAGGTGTCTTTTCAATGTTTTCTTTTACTCAGAGTGAATTTTAGAAGAAACAGTTGCAACATGCACAAAATAGGCTCTAAAGTTCTTGATTTCTGAACTAGAGAGAAATAGTGGATATTTTATGATGCTCTTCAGAAGTCATAATTATGAAAAGTTCATTGAACTCAGAGTTCTGTCACTTTTCCATCATTAAAAAAACATTTATTTTTGAGCCTATGATAAGTTGACAATATCCCAACATTGTGTCACTCTTTACAACTTAAAAAATAACAACCTGACATTTGTGAAGAGATAGCAGAGTTGTTTTCTATGGAGTTACTTAGTCACAATTTTGCCTGCCAACCAAATGTTGTTACTTTCTCTATTCCTCTTCGGGACATAGGCGGAGAGATTCCTTCGAATGCAACAAGCAGCAGAATTTTACTTAATGCAAATTGTTGAAATTCATACCTTTGTGGGCATTGTAACTTTCACTAGCAGAGGAGAGATAACAGCCCAGCTACACCAAATCAACAGTGACGATGACCGAAAAGCAACTGGTTTCATATCTACCTACCACTGTATCAACCGAAACAGAAACCAGCATCTGCTCAGGACTTAAAAAAGGGATTTGAGGTACAATAAGACCCCCAAGGTTTGGATCAACATCAGTTTCCTTGCCCCCCACTTAGAATATGAGATTGTTCTAATTTTGTATGATTTGTGATAGAATGGTTATAACCGCCTCAGTCACAGGAGAGAAATGAAGGGCAATCATTAAGATCAAGACCCAGGACTTTTCATGTGGGATCTTCCCAGCTGTGGCATGTAATTTTGGTTTTCAAACAAAATATACATATCTGAATCCTGGTTAGGGTCAAACTAAATCTCAAGAAAACAATTATGGTCTGATACAGGCATTTTCAGACCGTCGGAGTGTTGGAGCAGCTGCAGTGAAGGAAAGCAGCCAGGCATCAAATATGGGAGAAAAAACTCATCATCTCTAGGTGCTTCCTGCACAACAGTGTTTCTCAATCAGGCAACCCATTGAAATAATCTCAGGATTAAAAAATGCTGATACCTGGGTCTTATCTTCAGGATAACTGGTCTAGGGTTTGAGCTGATGTTACTTTTTTAAATGTTAATTTTTAATATGTAGCCAAAGTCTCATTCTCCGGTACATCCCTCATATTTTTAGAGGCAAGGCTCTCACACAATATTTCCCCACAGCATCCATGATAGCCACTATCTATGGTTGCACCCTGGGGGCCTCTCCAGGTGACTGGAACATGAAGACTCCCAGTGCCATAAATAAACCTACTTAAGATGTGGGGGTGCTGAGCAGTGCAGTGAGGACTGAATGGGATCAGGCATGGAGTGTAGGCAATGACAAAGGACAATGAAGTGTATGCAGTCAACTACAAAGGGGTATGCCCTGCTGACAGGGAATCTGGTGAGTGAATGCTGCTAAGTAAGACACCTTGAATTAATTATGCTTTCTTCCAAATGACTGACACCATGTCTTCAGGTGATAGAAAAACTGAATGGAAAAGCTTATGGTTCTGTGATGATATTAATAACCAGTGGAGATGACAAGCATATTGGGAATTGTCTACCCACAGTGCTCAGCAGTGGCTCAACCATTCATTCCATTGCACTGGGTTCATCTGTAGTAGAAAACCTGGAAGAAATAGCACAACTAACAGGTAAATAAGTTTCTCAAAATGTTTTAAAGCATTTTTTGGCTTTTTGGGTCACATCCAGTGATGCTCAGGACTTACTCCTGGCTCTGTATACAGGAATTACTCCTGGAGGTGCTTGGGGGACCATATGCAATGTCAGGGTGGATGTCAGGGATCAAAGTCTGGCTGGCAGTATGCAAGGCAAACACCCTAACCTCTGTACTATCACTACAGCCCCAAGTATTTATTTTTAGTTTGATATTAAAAGCATAAACAAGAAAACAAGAAACTCAGATATCAATAGACTGCATGACTTAATGAAAAAAAAACCACAAATATCATTATGAAGATCTACCAAAATTTTACTGGGAATTTTCCTTAGAAGGCAGCAATTTATAACCAATAAAATAAATTTTTTATAATTTCTCTGCTTAATCAACTTTAATATGTAGAATGACGGAAGGTATAAATATATTTAAGATCAAATGCACTATTTCTCATGGTAAAAAAAATAACACTTTACAGTGTGCTAACAATTGTCGATTGAAAGTTCTAATACCAACCTAAAACTGAGCATTAAACACAGGCAAAAAGATACACATGACAACCCTTTAATGTCTGTTCTGTAATCCACAATCTGGAAGGGAAGGAAAAGAGAAAGAGATAGAGAGAAAGGGAAAGAAATAAAGAACCTGCCATGGAGGTGGGCTGAGGGAGGGGGAGGGAACCGGGGATGTTGGTGGTGGGAGATGGGCACTGGTGGAGGGATGGGTGCTGTAACACTGTATGACCAAAACCCAAATATGAACATCTTTGTAACTGTATATCTC
Organism: Cryptotis parvus; assembly: GCA_021461705.1. Lineage (NCBI taxonomy): Eukaryota > Metazoa > Chordata > Mammalia > Eulipotyphla > Soricidae > Cryptotis > Cryptotis parvus. Next base: position 155,701 of record JAJIBD010023594.1, on the reverse strand, counting down.
ACAGTGGTATAATAAAATACTTTAAAAAAAGGAAAATATGCAGATTGAAAAAAAATCATTTTGTGGTAAATCACAAAAATCCTTTTGTACTAAATGAAGTGCAGTATAATCTTTTGTCTTATAAGCTCTATAGTCAATAAAATGGGCATACTGACATGAGATTGGAAAATTAAGCTTCATTGAATTCTTTTTTAAAGCAATGTTTAAAGAATATAAAATGTAAATATAGCAAAATGAATAAATAGCACCTAACCCAGATTGTCAAGGAAATGTGAATTATACTCAATAAATATTTAGCGGTTTTGGTCATATAATAGGCTGAGGCTTAGACTCTGATATTATAGCTGTGAAGAGAACAAACTTACCCCATCATGCCTCTTTCAGGGGTGTGAGTGCAAAGATAAATAGATTCCTGCTTCCCCAGAGGAGGTCTTTTTGTAAGAAATGTAGGAAAAGCTGTATTATATGTTTCTGTTTTGTTTGATATATTTGTAATGTATAACAATCCCTCACCCCCTAATTTTGTATTTCAGGAGGCTTGAAGTTCTTTGTTCCAGATAAATCTAACTCCAATAGCATGATTGATGTTTTCAGTAGACTTTCCTCTATAACTGGCGATGTTTTCAACACCGCATTCAGGTTAGAGTTTCCTCAATATTTCACTGAAGATACTCTGGTGGGTGTGGAGGGAGAGAGCAGGGAAAGAGCTGATGTACTCAGTGCCTCATTGACATTATTTGAATATGCAACAGTCTTTGCAGGAAAGGATTTGATGAGCGTCAGGATGATGCCAGGACCAGGATACACTCACCTCACTTGTTTGCTTCTTAGCAGTTGTAGTCATTTTCTAAAACTATATTTTCTATTATTTTGCAATTTTGAGTCTTTTTGTTCTTTGTGGCTCTAAATAAGAAATCTAAGGAGGGGATAAAAAGAAACTAGATATCCAGTTTCAGTTTCAAATTAGTTTTCTATCAACAAAATCTTTTCTGCTTTTACCTCTAAGAATTTCTTTGGAACTCCTCTTGGATAAAATGCATCTACTATTTCATATATACTAAAAATTGTAATTGTTTCTTTTATTACCATCAAATACTTGAGGTTACACACCTTTGACTAATCAAAGCACTTCTTTTCTAAGCACTAAAATGTGTTTTAAACATTACTGCAAATTTTTTATTTAAATTTTAATTATTGTAGTTGAGGGTAACATGGTTACAATAGTATTAACAATTGTGAGTTTGATATACCAAGACCTTCCACCACTGTCCTTATGTCGTTTCTAGTCCTGCCCTACCCAAAAAATGAAAAAAAATTCATCTAACATTTCCTCACAGATGGTAAGTGAATGTGCCACGTTAATAGCATAATGTGAACACTGAGGTTATTAGGAAAAATTTAACATGAAGATTATGTGTACACAGTAAAAGCAATTATGACACTAGAATGTGGATTATAAATATATATTAGAGATTAGACTACAATAGGCTCTTCTGAATAGGTTTTCAATTCTGTAATGTCCTTCCTAAACAAAGCAAATGCTTTTAAAAGTTTTCGCTAACAAAAAATATTACCCATATCACTCAAATTAGCCTTATGTCCCCAAACATGACTATACCTTCCAGTTGTATATGTCATTAGTCTTATTAGATTAAGGGCAGAAACTCTGTACAAATTCATTGAAACTATGATGGCTCAGAGTCAAACACAGAATGTGTCATAAAAATCAATTGTCCATAGCATTTGTTAAGTAAACATGAACAAGGGCAGAAACTATGTATAAATCCATAGAAACTCTGATAGCTCAGAGTCAAACACAGAATGTGTCACAAAAAGCAATTGTCCATAAACATTTAAGTAAACATGAATAATAATATATCATGTCTTTGTTATCAATACAAATGATTTGAATATGTGTGCTTTCTTAGTTTAAACTTAAGAAAGTGTGACTAATATGTTTCATTAATAAGTATCATTTCATTTATCAAAATTATTTACAGACTTATATGCATTACAAATACACAGGTATGGAATCTGGAGTAAGCCTACCTGGGTTTGATCTCAGGTGTTATCCTTACTGTGGATAAATTATTTCTATAATTATTTCTATATTTATCCACAGTTATTAAATCTATAAAATGAGTAGCAATAGTATTCACAGTATATACAGTGCAAGCTCTTGCCCTGTATATATTGTCCTGATGACTGCCAAGCGTCACTCCTGAGCTTCTGAGAACTAAGATGTGGCCACCAAAACCTACCCCTCCAATTATGTAAATATGTATGCATATTTATATGCAAATATATATAAATCAAAACTTTCTTTGAAGCCCAGGGTTTTGTTTCTTGTTAAAATATACAAAGGTATCTTAACCAATCATACACAAATTAAAATATTTAAGCATACTCAGAAAAAATATATTTTAAACCCTATTATTATTGGTTGATCTGAGGCTAATGTTGAGAACAGGTAAAATGATAAAAATAACAAAGTGATGCTTGTATTGATTATAACAAAATATTTTATTCCTACCTTCTGCTGTAACATATATCTTGCTTTGGTATTTTTCTGAGAAATGGCATGTAAATACAGGACAGATTTTAGAATTAAAATTATTTTAGTCAGTTATTATTATGGAAGTAAAGAAGAAGCCGATTAATCTTGCATACAATAGAAATATCCCTATGTATATTCTCTCAAACAGCTTGAAAGTACAGGTGAAAACGTCAAACCTCACCATCAACTGAACAACACTGTGAGTGTGGACAGCAGTGTGGGCAACGACACCACCTTCCTAATCACTTGGCAGACCGGTGGTCCCCCTGAGATTGTATTTTCTGACCCTAGTGGAAAAAAAATTCTACACAGATGACTTTATCACCAATCTGTATTTGCGGACTGCTTGCCTCTGGCTTCCAGGAACTGCTACGGTGGGTGCTGTGAACTTGTTCATAATGCCGTTTGGTCGAGGTTGTGACTTCCAATTGAATCCACATAAATTAAACTCATTATGTAAAGGGAACTCAGTTTCAATGTGCCAGAACTTACTTTCAACTGGCAAAGGACATTTTCATGAATATTAAATATTTAGTAGGAATAACTTAAGATGTTCAAAATTTTAGATGATTATTTTATTTTTATAGTTTAGGTAATATAATTACAATAGTGTTAAATCTTATGATTTTGATATGTAAAGTTATGGCACCCCATCACCACCAAATCCTGGGGCATAAAGGTTTTTCACTTAAACAGTGGAAATTAGTATTGATGCAGCACAATTAATTATTTTTGCTTACTTCTTTATAAAATCTATACTGACTTACTTTTCTGTTATGCTTAAGGAAAGATATACATAGAATATATAGAATATATACATATAGTTGTTTAAAGTCTACTATGAACTAGCTCTTGTTCTAGGAGCTTTGCAATAAAAAATCTACGATTGGAGAAGGAGCAGAGTACTCAGAGCAGGTAAGAAATATATACGCAGAGAGAAGGAAGGAAAATTCTTTCCTATAAGTGAAGATGGCAGAATGGAAGTCAGGAGAATATAAGTCTGAGTGAGTGACATCCTATGTAGAGGAAATAGTATGTAGAAAAGCTCAGAAAAATGAATAAGGCTCTTAATAGCTATAACACACAGTTCACTATAGATAAACTCTTCAGTGGCACATGGAGGAGATTGAGGGGAAGGAATGGGGGAGGAAGTGATGAAGCCAAACAGAGAATAAGGGTCTCAGTCAGGGCTCCATACGCACGGAATGGAGGAAGAGTTTGGATCCTAAGGAGAATCACTTTAGGTTCTATCTAGGCCTGGTGATGAATGGATCAGCACTACATTGGCATTGTCTGAGTACATTCTCTCTGCAGCACTGTTACACACACATGTACACACACACACACACACACACACACACCCATTCCTCTCAGCATATGAAAGCTGACAACCTCTGAAGCTCTCCTGCTCTAAGCATCCCTCTCACCCATTTTTCACTTCTATCACAGTGGCGCACGTGATCTGATCCAACTGCCTTTTCCTAGTACTGTGGATCTCAGGTTCATGAGCTGCAATGTCATAACGGGCCTTCATGTTCTGCAAGCTTTGACCAAGTTTCTCTCTGAACACTTCTCCAACATCCTAGGTTCTGCTTCTTTTCTATTGTCCTCAAAACTACCATGTTATTTTCACATCTGTGCACACAGGCTGGGGACATTTTGCCTGCATTACTTTTTTGCTGCCTTTACCTGACATCTTAGATGCTCTGAATCAACACCGTTATTTTTTCCAAATAGAAGTTTCTGTGCTATGTGTCTTATTAATGCTATCTTATGAAAAATAAGATGAAAGGGTAGATAATCTTGATAATAAAATTATCAAATTCTCATCATCACTAATCATCAGAGAGATGTAAATCAAAACAATAATGAGATACCACCTTACACCACAGAGACTGGCACATATTCAAAAGAGCAAGAACAACAAGTGTTGGCGTGGATGTGGGGAAAGGGGACACTCATCCATTGTTGGTGGGAATGCCGGCTGGTACAACCTTTCTGGAAAACAATATGGACATTCCCTCCAAAGACTAGAAATTGAACTCCCATTTGACCCAGCCATACCACCCTTGGGAATCTACTCTGGGAAACCAAAAATACGCAGCGGAAACACCATCCCTCCTTTTATGTTCATTGCAGCATTATTCACAATAGCCAGAATCTGGAAGCAACCAGAGTGTCCGAGAATCGATGACTGGATAAAGAAGCTTTGGTACATCTACACAATGGAATACTATGCAGCTGTTAGGAAAAAATGAAGTTATAAAATTTGCCTATAAATGGATGGACATGGAGAAGATTATGTTGAGTGAAATTAGCCAGAAGGAGAGAAACAGATACAGAATGCTGCATTTATTTGCATAACATAAATATATATGTACATATTATGATGCCAATATCCAAGGTCAAGTGAAACATATATCAGGAGGTCTTGTCAAAGGTGGAAATTATCACAAACATGTGGGAATCAGAGGCTAGGTAAGACAGAAAATGGAACAGTGTGCTAACGATTGCCAAGGGTACTAATGCCAACCTAGAACTGAGCATTAAATCGAGGCAAAAGGATACACATGACAACCCTTTAATGTATGTTCTGTAATCCATAGTCTGGAGGGGAAGGAAAAGAGAAAGAGAGAGAAAGGGAAAGAAATAAAGAACCTGCCATGGAGCAGGGCTGGGGAAGTGGTGAGGGAACCTAGGACGTTGGTGGTGGGAGATGGGCACTGGTGGAGGGATGGGTGCTGGAACACTGTATGACCAAAACCCAAATATGAACTTTTAATTGCATATCCTTGTAAGTGTAAAAATAAAAAAAAAAAAAAAAAATTATCACTTAGCTGGCAAATTGTCAAGCAGGTCAAACCTGAAAGAGGCTGGATGAGATGTGATGAACCCTTAATTTTTGCACTGAGTCACATCTTAGCCTGCTGCTTTTACTCTCCTGCTTGATTGGGCCTCTCCTGTTTCTTCCAAAGTCTCACACTGCACAAAAGCAGAAATGAGAGAAAACGTATTTATCACTGCCTTATTAAAACACAAATTCCTATTATATTAGACTAAGCTTTTTTTCTTTCATTTTTCTCTCCACTTTCTTTTGGTGTTGCAGTGACTCAGGGCCCACACTCTTTTGTTGCACACAGTACCTGTGGCCATACACTCTGTTGTGCAACCAGCACAGCAGCTGGGACCCTACTGAGTGCATGTGGGTGGCCTCAGAGACTGAACTCATAGTCTTACTCTTCCAGGCAGGGTTTTTGCCTTGGAGCCATTTTCTAGGCATCAGAACAATCATTTGCAGACCTAGGCAGTCTAAACAGGCAGAAGAGAATGATATTCCACACAATTTCTATAAGCTGCTCAACAGAAAATAGAGTGAAAAATATTTATTTTCCTGATACTTAATAGTGTGTAATGATTTTTTGTTTCTTGGAATTTCTGCACTTGGTGTGAGGTACAGGGAAGAGAAAAGGAGGAAGAGTAGCATTGCTGTCTATTCCACGTTGCCCCCATAACCATAATTATCAATTCCAGTTGCTACAATTTTCCAGTTATATAAAGGGAATATAAAAGGCTTAACATCCTTTTTGGGTAAAAGGTCTCTGATCAATATTGGGCAAGTACTTTATAAACTGGACACATGATTATCTTCTAAACATGTGACTCAAGATGTATTTTCCTCTAGAAATATATTCTCTGCACAATTCCCTAAATGCTTACCTAGAAATAAAAGTGCGTTATGTTGAGAAAGCCTTTGAAAATACTGAATTTACTTAGCTTTTAAACCAATCTCAATCTTTCCAAAATTCCTTTGAGGAATTTTAGGAAAACGTAACACCAGGCCCATGGATGTGGCTCCATGGGAGAGAGCAAGAATTGTCTCCATGAGACCCTGAGATGGATCTGCAAGGTCACATCTCTCTTAGGCCCCAGAAAACATTACACCAACAAACAATGAAATTCCCTCGGAACCTAAATTAGTGCTTAAAATTAGGGGTTGGAACAACAAAAACAGAATATTTTAAGGTACAATAAAAAATAGATGGGGCTGAGTGATAATACAGAGGGTAGGCTCAAAGATATGATCAGTTAATCTTTGATAAAGGTGCAAAGAGTCCAAACTGGAGTAAGGAAAGCCTCTTCAACAAGTGGTGCTGGGAAAACTGGACAGCTACATGTGAAAAAATGAATTTGGACCTGTGTTCTAACACCTTGCACAAAAATCAGATCAAAATGGATTAAAGATCTCAATATCAGACCTGAATCCATAAAGTACATTGAAGAAAATATAGGAAAAACCCTCCATGACATTGAAGCCAAAGACATCTTCAAAGGTGAAACACCATTAACAAAGCAACTAAAAGAAAAGATAATCATATGGGACTACATGAAACTAAAGAGCTTCTGCACCTCGAAAGAAACAGTGACCAAGATACAAAGACAGTCCACAGAATGGGAAAGAATATTCACCCAATACCCATATGATAAGGGGTTAATGTCCAGGATATATCAGGCACTGGTACAGCTATATAAGAAGAAAACACTCATCCCCATTAGAAAATGGAGAGAAGAGATGAACAGAAACTTTGACAAGGGAAGAAATTTGAATGGCCAAAAGGCATATGAAAAAATGCTCATCATTGCTAATCATCAGAGAGATGCAAATCAAAACAACAATGAGATATCACCTCACACCACAAAGACAGGCCCATATCTAAAAGGGTAAAAGCAACAAGTGCTGGCGTGGATGCGGGGGAAAGGGGACTCTCATACATTGTTGGTGGGAATGTCGACTTGTACAACCTTTCTGGAAAACAATATGGACATTCCTCCAAAGACTAGAAATTGAGCTCCCTTTTGACCCAGCCATTCCACTCCTGGGAATATACCCTGGGAAGTCAAAAACACACAGCGGAAAAAACCATGCGCACTTTTATTTTCATAGCAGTTCTATTCACAATAGCCAGAACCTGGAAACAACCAGTATCCCCGAGAACTGATGACTGGATAAAGAAACTGTGGTACATCTACACAATGGAATACTATGCAGCTGTTAGGAAAAATGAAGTTATGAAATTTGCCTATAAATGGATGGACATGGAAAGGATCATGTTGAGTGAAATGAGTCAGAAGGAAAGAGAGAAATATTGAATGACTGCATTTATTTGCATGTCACTGTCTTCCCCGTTCATCATCAATTTGCTCCAGCGGGCCCCAGTAACATCTCCGTATGTCCTGTCTCATGCTAGTAGAGCCCAAGGCATCTGCTTGCTCCAGGAACATAGAGCCTCAATCCATTCCGAATGAGGTCTATAATTGTTACTGGTATTTGGCATATATATCAAATACAACACGGGTAGCTTGCCAGGCTCTGCCGTGCAGGTAGCATACTCTTGTAGGCATCTCTAAGTCCAGCATTTATGGATAAACCCGCGAGCCGCCAAGCAGCCATGCGAGCCGGGCGCTGATAGGCTGGTCTGCTGGGTGGAGGTCTGACGAGAGAGAAGTCGGGATGTGGAAAATGGAGGCCCTTATGGAGTGGGGGGTTGTCTGGCTTGTTGCGAGGCTCTGCTGGGATGGTGGGCCAGGGCTAGAACCCACCATCCCTCCCGGGTGCCTCGTGAGCGGCTGGTCACAGGGAGAGCCAGTAGCAGCTCTGCCCCATGTCTGCGGAGTCTCCCATGTCATTTATTTGCATGCCATAAATATATCAGGTGGTATTACCAAAAGTGGAAATTACCGCAAACGTGTGGGAGTCAGAGGTTAGGTAAGATAGAGAAGGGAACATGTGTGAATAAATGTCAAAAGGGCTGATACCAACATAGAACTGAGCATTAAATACAGGCAAAAAATGCACATGATGGCTTCTAAGTGTATGTAGTGCAACCCACAATGTGTAAGAGAAGGAAAGAGAGAGGGAGAGAGAAAAGAGATAAAGAAAAAAAAAGAAAAAAGAGATAAAGAACCTGCTATTTAGGCAGGCTATGGTAGGGGGAGGGAATTTGGGACATTGTTGGTGGGAAATGGGCACTGGTGGAGGGCAGGGTGCTGGAACACTATGTGACTGAAACCTCCAAACATGAACAACATTGTAATTGTATATCTCACGGTGGTATAATAAAATGTTTAATTTAAAAAATAAAATAAAAATTGAGGACAGGAGCTGGAGCTATAGTCCAGCAGGGAGGGCATTTGCCTTGTATCGACTTACCCGGTTCGAACCCGGCATCCCATATGGTCCCCCATGCAATGCCAGGAGTGATTCCTGAGCTCAGAGCCAGGAGTAACCTTGAGCATTTCTGGGTGTGACCCAAATAGCCCCCAAAAAATACAGAGGGTAGGGTACTTGCCTTTCTCTCTCTCTCTCTCCCACACACTCACACACATCATACACACACACACACACACACACACACACACACCAAATTAAGGGTTGGTATTTTTTCATTCACAGTTGACAAAAACCAAAAGGTGTTTGTTTTGCAGCCAGGGCTCTGGACGTACACACTGAACAATACCCACCTTACTAGCCAAACCTTGACAGTCACCGTGTCCTCTTGTGCCTCCCACTCTGCCTCCACCCCCTGCCATCGTGGAAGCCTTTGTGGAGAGAGACAGCACCCATTTCCCCCACCCTGTGAGGATCTACGCAGTTGTGAAAAAGGGCTTCCGTCCCTTTCTCCATGCCACCGTGACTGCTACAATCCAGCCTGAGACTACAGATCCTATTACACTGAGACTTTTTGATAATGGAGCAGGTAACAAGAAATGTGATGCTATTTTGTATTTTATGTTTGCTTTGTTCAGTGTGTGTGTGTGTGTGTTTGTGCATGTGAGTGTACACTTGTGGTTGTGTGTATGTGTGTGTGCGTGTGTGTGTGTTAGTGTTTGTTTCGGGCTACACCTGGTCATGCTCAGTGGTTGCTCCTGTATTATGCTCAGGAGGTGATCGGGATTGAACACTGGCCTTCAACATGCACAGCATGCACTCGAACTCCAGCCCTTTGAACTATCTTCACCTGAAGAGAAGTTGTGTTTCGATGCTGCCATATCAATATTGAGCTCAGCTGTAAACCCTCCAATTTCTTTTTTATTTAGTTTTATGATATTCTCACAATCATTGACAGATGAGGTTGCCTCTGGTTGCAGCTATGTAAAAGAAAATGAATGTGAACTTGGGAAAAGATCCCATGAAGCTTCTTAGAATGATGCTTGAGCAAAAGAGGAGAAACTCCTTTGATACCTAGTTTAGGCTTTTATTTCCCTCTGGTATTGGCTATAAATGAGTTTTAATGGAGGGAATTATGTGTCCCAGTGACCTACCTTTATTCCTCTACGACTCACCAGCTCTCTCATTCAAGTAAAATAAAGTAAGAGAATGAAAGAATCAAGTCATATATATGTATATGTATATCACCTCTTGGACTTCATGTGTGTGTATATATATTATATATACACTATATATAGTATATATATAGTGTGTGTACATTATATATACACTATATATAGTGTGTGTATATATAATATACACACACATGAAGTCCAAGAGGTGATATACATATACATATGTGTGTATATATAATATATATACACACATGTGTGTATATATATTATATATACACACACATGAAGTCCAAGAGGTGATATATATATATATATATATATTTATATAGTGACAGTGTCATCGGATGGATTCAGTTGTCCAGAAAAAAAGCTGGAGACAGAACCTATATGCCAGGCAACAACTCTAGACATTTCTTTAGCCAACTAGCTGATGAGAATGCAGGCATAGACTGTGTTTTGGTCACAAGAAGACCAGGGCAGCACATCTAGTGGAAGTAGTATAAAGATTCTCTGACCAACAGGAAAGCAAAGTGATGTAAAGTGTACTTCAAAGTGTTTATTCTTCAGAGCTCATCACCCAGTTCAGTCAGCAGACTATTACACCAGGCAAGCAGCGGAACCTGAATTTTGGATTTTCATGACTCTTCCCTTCCATTTGTTGTTTTTTCAGAAGTTGCATATATGTTTGGTTGTGGTGTTCTCTGGGGGTTACCAATTTAGTTGTGGTGCTTAGACACCACTCACAATGCTCTCATAGTTTTAGTCACGATTTTGCTGAATGTCTCGGTACTTTACTTTTTTGGTGCTAGCTTATACCTTGCTGCAGTCATGCAGAAAGAGCACACTCAGTAGCAGCACTGGCAAGGGTGGGGTATCCCAATCAGAAGAGCTTCTTGGACTAAATTAGCATATGTGGTGGCTCCAAGGATGGAACACTATCTACGCTTCTAAGGCAGACATTTTTGCCACTGATCCATTGCTGGGCTACCTATTAACATGTTTTCACTTCATCTCCTGACATCTGTTACTTTTCGATTAGCTCCTTTCCATTTGACCCTATCTCGTGTCAGAGTAGGCCAATGGCATATACTCTCTCCAGGAATACGAGAGCCTCAAACCATCAATTCAGTGTCTTCACGAAGTCTGACCATCTTAAAGGTGGGCGGCCACGTGATCTTTTGATGTCCATGGGATCCAGTCGGTAATGGCTCTAGTCCAGCAGTCATCTCCAAATCGCATTCATGTCCAGCCCATCTGATTTTCGATGCCTTGGCAAATGAGACAGTGTCCCTGACTCTGGTTCGTAGATGGAGGTCAGAACTACGGATTCCCTTCTCTCACTTGAGTGAGGCGTGATATTCCAAGCATAGCTTTATTGATTCCTCTTTGGGAGACCTGAATAGCATTCTCACCCTGCTTTCATAGGGCCTAGGTCTTTGAGGCGTATGTTAATGCAGGGAGAATGGTGGAGTCGAACAGATGTGCCCAGTTTGGTTATTACCATACATGCATTTAGGGATTATCATATAAATCCATTTTCCTACATTCAATGCTCAGTTCTAGTCTAGCATTACCAGTTCCAACAATAAGTAGAACACTGATATATATTTATATCCCACAGATGAATTCTATCATTCTGTATCTGTTCTTTTTCTTCTGACTGATATCACTAAGCATAATGATCTCCATGTTTATCCATTCGTAGGCAAATTTCATGATGTCATTTTCCTGACAGCTGCATAGTATTGCATTGTGTAGATATACCATGGTTTCTTTATGTTGTGTTCTCAGGCATTCATGTTGTTTCCAGTTTCTGGCTATTGTCAATAGCGCTGTGAAGAATATAGAAACGCAGATGGTGTTTGCTGTATGTTTTTGGGTGTCCAGGGTATAGTCCCAGGAGTGGTATTGCTGGGTCAAATGGGAGTCAATATCAAGTTTTCAGAGGAATGTCCATATTGTTTTCAAAAAGGCTGGACCAGTCTACATTCCCACCAACAATGGATGAGAGTCCCTTTCTCCCCACATCTGTGCCAGCACTGGTTGTTCTTGCTCTTTTGGATGTGTACTAGTCTCTGTGGAGTAAGATGATACCTCATTGTTGTTTTGATTTGCATCTCCCTGATGATTAATAATGAAGAGTACTTTTTCATATGCCTTTTGGCAAATCAAATTTCATCTATGAGGTAATTTTTGTTCATGTCTTCTCCCCATTTCTTAATGGGGTTGGATTTTTTCTTGAAAAGTTCTAACAGGGAATTGTATATCTCTGATATTAGCCACTTATCAGATGGGTATTGGGTAAATATTCCTTCCTATTCTGTGTCTTTGTATCTTGGTCATTGCTTCTTTTTACATGCAGAAGCTGTTCATGGTCACACCTTTCATTCTTGTTTGTGTATCTGCTAACTTGGCACTTTATAGATTGTTGCTCCTTTGCTCCCTCCTAGAGCTAACCTGGAGAAGAGCTCCTGCTCCCTTAGGAAAGATAGCTTGAGTCAGCTCAATAGCTTTTCTGTTTGTCTTTTTGTAAGCCAAAACCTCTCAGATTGCATCCTCTCCCTCTCCCTCTTCCAAAGAAAGAGAAGAACAATCATCAGAAGTAAAAGACAATTGCAAAAGCAATGCCTAGAACCGGCTTCACACTCGGGGGATTATGCTCTGGCTCCTCCCTATGGTTTTGGATGCTCTACTTGGTCATAGAAACTTCTCTAGTAATAAACTATAGAAATGATGCCAGAAAGCATGGTCTGTTCCCAGGAGCCATTTCTATGTTCAATATCTAAGTGTAAAACATTGAAGAAAAGACATGAAAAAGATCATATAGACAGTAAAGGACAATATATTGCTTTCTGCCAATGCTTTATACAAATATATGTAGTGCGGAATACTAATTTCCATAATAGAAACAATTTTTCTGCAGAACAAAATTAATCCCTTGTCACCTATCTTCCCGTTGTTCATTGATTTGCTCGAGCAGGCACCAGTAACATCTCCATACATCCTATTGCATGCTAATGTAGCCCAAAGGTATCTGCTCGCTCCAGGAACACGAAGAGCCTCAAACCATTCCTTTAGGTCATGGGAATGAGGTCTATAATTGTTACTGTTTTTTGGCATATCAAATATGACACGGGTAGCTTGCCAATAAATAACAAAGTGTGCAATTGTAAGATGCTTTCTAATGAACTGCCTATTTTCTCATGCCCTCTTGAAATATCCACAATAAGTTTGTATGTGAGATAATATCCTCTATCCTCTTTACATTGATGAGAAAACCAAAGCAGATTAATATATTAAAAATCAAGTTCTCTGACCCCCCATCCCAAGTCAGTGCTCTTTTCTGGTGTGTGTGTGTGAGAGAGAGAGAGAAAGAGAGAGAGAGAGTACACTGGGGTGTGGATTTTTCTCATCATGTATAAAGAATATTACTAATCATTAAACCACTGAAATTAAATATTAAAAGTTAGTTTATTTATTCTAGCAATAACACCTCTTGTGACCATGAATTTGAGAATGAGTTGGGTTTTTATAAAAATTATTGTTATTATTCAATAGTTGTATGAGAACTTTAAGGTGTTTGTTCAAGTATTTTTGTCAGTAAAGTAGGTACAATCATATCACTCTAGAAAATGATTTTTTGCCCCCAGTGCTTAAGGAGTTGGATTTTTAATCGCCTGGTAATATCAAAATGTACTTCTGACTACTGCAGTCTATCAAAATACAAAGAATAAAGGGGTAAACCTTTTTTAATGGTTTAATTAAATATTATCAATTGAAATTTTAAATCTATCTATATAGGTGCTGATATTATTAAAAATGATGGGATTTATTCGAGGTATTTTTTCTCCTTCACCGAGAATGGCAGATACAGCTTGAAAGTATACGTCAATCACTCATCCAGCATAACTACTCTAGCCAACTCTGTTCCAGGGAGTCATGCCATGTACATACCAGGTTACATAGAGAATGGTAAGAATCCTTTGCATTGTCATTTTAATAACATCATTTAATGTACTCTTCTCTGCTGAGCCTCTCTATATATGTATGTGTATTTGTATGAGACAAGTGAAAGAAATAATTTCAAAACAATATACTTATGTTGATCACAATTTATTTCTTCATTTCTCAGTGACTTGTGGTTATGAATCACAGAAAGACCATAAATAGAGCTCACAGATATCTGCTACCTTTATTTAATTCATTAACTTAACTGCTCTCTTATGACTGCGTTTCATCATAACTACAAATAGATAAAGAGATTAGAGAACTTTCTTAGTTAAACTGTATTTCTGCATAGAGATATAGGCAAGAAAAAGAAAAAATATTGTTAGAAGTAGAAAGAAGATCAAATTTATGAATAACTATGGGTCTGGATATTAGTGACAACTTAATGATTTCGAAGATATTTGTGACAAAGATAAAAGTGACAAAAGAGAGAAGATGAACTTCTTTTTTCTAACATCACCATTTTAGAACGGATGATGGGAAGAAGTGATTAGAATATAACACACAGAATTATGCTATATTGTTTAAAACAGTCTAGAAGACTTTTAAACACTTTTTTGAGCTCAAGTTTTTATACTTTTTATATATTCACAACTACTATACACTGGTCTATTTTATAAAATAATGATAAATTTTGTTCTATATGCTTTTAATGGGAGATCATCAAGAACACAGTAAATTTGCATTTTCTGATGATTTTAGTGTTGCTACAACATAGATTACTTTTACCTGTACTTTAGGTAACTCAGATAAATTCAAAAACCAATTTTAAAAGTTAAAACTGTTAGGAGTTAGGGCCGAGCAATACTAAAGCGGGTTTTGCCCAGTAAAGGGTGTTTGCCTTGCATGTGGCCAACCCGGTTCCATCCCCTGTATCCCATATGGTCCCTCAAGGAACTGCCAGGAGTTAATTCCTGAGTGCAGAGCCAGGAGTAGTCCCTGAGCATCGCCAGGTGTGACCAAAAAGAAAAAAGGTCATAGTATAGGAGTTCAGGCATTTGCCTTGCCTTGCATTTGGCCAATCTGGGTACAAAACCTTGCATTGCATTCCACATATGGTCCCCAGAGTACCTCTAGGAGTCATCCTTAAGTACTGTCAAATGTGATCCTCCCCACTACCACCACCAAAAATATATATATTTATGGATGTATATATATATATATATCCATATATCCCTAATTTAGATAGATAAATTACTTCATAAGATTTGGTTCCTGTCTAAGAGACTGGAGACTCTGACCCATATAGACTCTTTCCAAAAAGAAACTATGAGTTTAAAGGATGCAAACAATAATATCCAGTACACATTAAGTCAAGAAACATAATGTTCAACTGAGCATTTTCTCTTCCACCTTCTCCTCCTCAACTTCAAAACTTTCTCTCCTTGGTCATTCAAATATATGCTACATCACATTGATTTTATCTATAAAATACAAATTGCCGACTTCCTTCATACACTCCACTGTCTCAGCTCAATTTACCATGTTCTTCCTGAGCTACTTCACTGGCTGTCTTCGTGGCCTATGCATGAATCTATTCTGCACCAAATACAGCTAGTGTAACCTTCTACAGAGCAAATGTGAACACATCATTCCCTGTTTCATACAACACACAAAGATATAGTCTCTAAAGAAGTGCTTATGGACCCTTGGCATCACTACCAGTGGTGCTAGGGGCCACCCCAGCTACACTCACTGGTCCTAAAGTGACTATGAAGTGCCAGAGATTGAAGCAGGACTTCCACATGCAAGACATGCATTCCAGCCATTCGAGTTATCTCTCTGGTCCCTATAAATTATGTTACTCATATTTAGAATATTTTCTATAATATTAATATTCTAATCTATATACTTTTTGTTAATCTTTCATAGAACCCTAAATTCTTTCGGGGCAGAACAGACTGTGCTCAGGGATCATTCCTGGCAGGGCTCAGGACACCATATGTGGTGCAGGGAATCAAACCTAGGTTGGCAACATGCAAACCAGCACCTTAATCTGCTATACCGTCTCTCCAATATATGTATATTATGTATATCTATATATGTAGATATACATAATATACATATATAAGTACAGATCCAGGATTGAACTCTGAGCACTGCCTGGTGTGGTCCAAAAACAAAAAGAGCCACAGGCAAAGCATTATCCTTTATAGAATATGACTCTAAATTCTATAAAGGATACTGCTTTGCGTGTGACTCTTTTTCATTGTTTTTGGACCAAAGCAGGCAGTGCTCAGAGTTCAATCTTGGATCTAGGCTTAGGGATCACTCCTGATAGTACTCATGGGACCTTACGGGATACCAGGGAGCAAACCTGTGTAAGCTGCATGCATGTGCCTTACCCACAGTGTTATCTCACCAACTTTTGCCTATGATTTTTGGCGCATCATATGACCTCAAAATGCTTTGCTTGTTTCATATATGAATCAATTAATGAATCAATGAACAACATGATACTAAATAGTAGAAATGTTTTTAAATGTCTCTAATCTGTGGAAAACAAGCAATTAGGGGAGATAATAATTTCGCTGGTTAATCTTTTTCTTTGGTGTGCCAGGTAATATTCAGATGAATGCTCCACAAAAATTGGTGGGCATGACTGAAGAACAAAAGTGGAGCATTAGCCGAGTGAGCTCTGGGGGCTCTTTTTTCTGTGAGGGGAGTTCCAGTTGGCCCCTATCCTGACATGTTTCCACCTTGCAAAATTATTGACCTGGAAGCTGTAAGAGTGGAAGATGAGGTGACTTTATCTTGGACAGCACCCGGAGAAGACTTTGATCAGGGAAGGGTAAGTCTGTTGATTTCATAGCTATTTTTCTACAAGGTGGCATTTCTAATAATGTCATGGGGCATAGAACTGACAAAACTGCAGAGGGTTGCCATGAAAGTTTAGAGTTACTGTTAAGGCTTTACATCCTAGAGTCTGGAATGAGTGTGACACCCCCCAGAATTGAACAGACCCAAAACAACTGACTGACATTAATCATCCAGAAAACTTGACTGGAGACATAAAAACTAAAACAGTGGTCTGGTCAGCAGAAATACTATTGGCTAAGGATTACAGAGCAGGGGCTTCCAAATACTGGAGGTGATTTGGAAGCCCTCCAGTATTTGGAATGCAAACAATAATATACAATACACATTAAGTGTTTTCTGTTGATTGAAGAGTGACTGTTTTACAAGTCATGTTTGGGTGAAAAACTCCCCATAAATCACACAGAACTTGGTGAATTTTCCTTTCCACTTGAGGCCATCATTTTTCTCTGGGACGCTGGAATGAATCTCCTGAGTGGGAAATTTTACTTTTGTTTGGACAGACACTGATGATGCTTCACTTCCTTTCCTTTCTCTGTGGCAGCACAAAGTCTTCCATCACCATCATTTCTATTGAGCCCCACAGTATCTCAGTATCTCTTCTCTAAAGTAACGTTTCACCATGACCAAAACATGTTTATTAGTGATTGTAGATTAGTTTATCTCCTGATGCCTCTAAGATTCTTGTAGGAACCTATTTTCTATATTTAGAATTTTGTTTCTTGAATTTTTACTTGTCTTACTTCTAATCTGGGTTCATTTTCTTTACCTTCTAATTTTATATGGTTATTATACTCATCAGAGAGTGTCTGATTTACAAGTAATTCAAAATTGCTAAGGAACACGGGGCTGGAAAAATACAGTAACTAGGGCATTTGCCTTGAAGACAGTTGACCTAAGTTCAATCCTCCACACCACCTATGGTTTCCTGAGCCCCACCAGAAGTGATCCCTGAGCAGAAAACCCGGAATAAGCTCCGAGCACCTCCGGGCATGCCCCTCACAATAAAAGAAAGAAAAGAAAGCATCAACATTATAACTTTGCCTTCAAACTATTTTTGTTTGCTTGGTGTTTGAGAGTCACACCCAGCAATGCTCAGAGCTTACGCCTGGCTCTGTGCTGAGAGATCACTCCTGGCAGTCCTCTTGCTAGCGCTTAAGGGCCATAAGCTGAATAGAGATAGAAGAGCCAGCCAAATGCAAGATAGGACCTTATGTCCTATACAAAAACTCCAGTCGTGTTTTCAAATTATTTTTCTCAATATCTATCTCTACTTGCCAGAGAAGGCAGGAAAATGTTTACTGAATTTTATGAATTCTCTTAAATTAAAGTTTGGTGAGTGAAAAAAAAACTCTTCATGGGCATTCCCTTGTATTTCAGAAAAAAAACAAGAAAAATGAAAATAGTAATAATAATCACTTGTATCCTTGCCTTCCCATTGTTCATCGATTTGCTGGAGTGGGCATCAGTAGCATCTACATTTGTTGGGAATAAGGTTCATTATTGTTACTGTTTTTGGCATATCGAATACACCACACATAGCTTGCCAGGCTCTGCTGTGGTTCTGGGTTCATCCCAGGGGGCCCAATCTTTTTCTGTGTCAGACCATCAACCATCAAGGGCCCACAGGGCAGAGCTCTGGGTATAGACAAGCCTGTCTCCTGTCTGCCACCTGCCGATGCAGCTGGGCATCGCAGTCACACCAGAATTGTTTCTCTTTTTCAATTTTGGGTAATACCCAGCGATGCTGGGGTTACTCCTGCCAGTACTGGGGTGGGGGGACCATAGGAGATGCTGGGAACCAAACCCTGGTGAGCCCCATGTCTTGCAAATTCCCTACCATTGTATTATTACTCTGGTCACCCCATAAAGATTTTTTAAATGTTTTTAAATGTTTTTTTAATGTTTTATTGGATCCAGAGCCATGGTATGCTGTGGAGGAGGCTTCAAGGGAAATGACTGACTAAATGTTTTATTCTCTGCAACCCATATGATCTTGATCCCAGTCTGGAGTGGCTCTGAGAACAGAGCCAGGAGTAAGTCTTTAGCTGCACTGGGCGTAACCCAACAATAAAGCAATAATAATAATAATGATAATAATAATAATAATTAATAATAATAAAAGAATGAGAGAAAAAAGAAAAAAATTCTTCTGTGACTTCCAGATCTGTAAATCCCTGGACCCTTCCCTGCACTGATTCTCCTCCCTTAGTGCCAAACTGCCTGAATTTCCTGCTGCTTCCTCTGACAGTTTTAAAATTATGTTCTTATGTAAGCATCGTTCAGCATGTTATCTTTAAAAATGTTGAGAATTTGTCGATTCTGGGAGAGGCTGTTCATTGACAGCAATGGTTCTTCCCACTGCTCCTCGCCCAACCCTCAGTAATGCTTCAAGCCGAAATAACATTTAATGCAAGATAAATCAAAAAATAATTTTTAGAGCTTTAATTTCAAATGAAGAGAGGAAACGGGAACTGTTCTCACTGGTAGAGAGAGTGGCATAAAGATGGGGTCAAGTCTTCAAATTGCTTTTTCCATCCTAAATCCAAACCCAGAGCTTTCAAAACTAGGAATGTGTTGTTTAAAGAGGCTACTAGAATGTGAACTTTAGTATATAGAAAAGCAGCAATTTAAGGGAACTTAAAAAAATAGGAGAAAGCATAATCCAGGGTGAAGTTATATATAAGGCTTTGGCTCTGGAATCAAATAGATCATCTTTTCATCTTTTCTCTTTACAAATTACTTAATTTCTCAAGACTTTAATTTGTCTCTGAAAAAGCAGATAGTTTGAATACCCACCTCAGAGGGGCTGTGAAGAGAATTAAATGAGAGAGAGAGAGTTTAAAACAGTGGCTAGTCCATCCTATTTTCTCTTAGTGAGTATCAGCATTTATAACACTGTGGTGACAGAAGGAACTTTTAAGTGTTATTGTCTAAATCCCTGGTTTAAATAAAATGGAATAACCCTAAAAGGGTAAGTGTCTGAACTATAGTCAAAGTCTTCTTTTCATAGGATACTGTAAAAGAAAAACTAGGGACCAAACCTAGTTATTTATCTCTTTTATCACAAGAAAAGGAACTGGGGACAGCAATAGTATCAATGGAAGGAGACTCATTTCAGGAATGTGTGAGGCGAGATAGTGTTTAGCCTTTGCATTTGCACAGCAGTCCTGCAGAATTTTAATAATTGCTCAAATATAAAGTGAGAAATATAAAGTGAGACTTATTATATTTAATAATTGCTCAAATGTAAAGTGAGGCTACAAAGAAAGAGTCCATTTTTAGCAGCTATAACTTCCTCACTGCTGCTGTAATATTATATTTAACTTCTTGAGTGCCAACCCTTTTATTTTAAAATGTGATGATCAGCTTCATGGGACAAGGATGTATGTGGATTTCTTTATAAATTTTAAGACTATGAAATAGCACATTTTCATCCTGAGCAAGAAGACTGGGAGACCCCACAGGATAGAGTTTCCTTCCTAGAGAATAATGAACCTAAGATCAATGGTTTGTGTGTAGATCATCTGTGTGTAGAGCAGATGATCAGCTCAGCTTCTCATCCATGACTGTCCCACTGTATTCAGACCACAGGAGGAACAACTCAGCTCCAAGGAGATTCATTGAGAAAAATTAGCGTATAAACCTAACTATGGAGGTTATTTAATTTTGACAGTCTTGTTAAAGCTGCTTTACTCTAATTACTACACAGCCATAGAAATAGTCTCATTATAAAAAAAGTATTGTAGATTTGGAGAATGTTCAGTGCACAATCACCAGAATATTTTTGTATTTTAAATTTAAATGTAGAGTCATATGATTTTCATTTCTCAAGACAAAATACTTCTTTAAAATTTTTCTACTCATTGCCAAATGTACTTCCAGCCAATTATCATTAGAATTGTGATACTATTAGAGTGCTTTGGCACTACTGACAGCTTACTTTCTTTCTAGTTTTTCCCTATTAATAATTCTACTTAAAAATCAAAACACTACAATGTGAATGTCTTTTTAACATTCCTGAAACACTTAAAAAGTGGTTAAAATGATAAATCTTGCTGTTTGTATTTCATTGAATTTCATTGTAATTTAAAAAGTTGAAACATGAAAAGCAGAACAACAAAATTCCTGCCCTATTCCATGACATGCATTTCTTATGTTTGTATCATGCATTTTTCTTAGCTTATCACAGTCTACTGGAATTAATATCACACCACTGACCATGAATGAGAAAATCTTTGATAGCACAGTTCTATTGAATCTTCTGTCTCTCTCTGTAGTCTTTCTCTCACATAGCTTACTTCTATATTTTCTATAAATTCCACAAGGATTCCCATAAGCAATCAATTGAGTTTAAATTATTACCTTCAGTCCCTGTGTTATATTATACTGCTAATATCAACTCTTTGGATACACCATACTGCTACACACACCCACCACCCTTCATCCTTCGATGCCATCTTATCCCCCACCATCCTGCCTTCGCAAATATAGCTCAGCGGGCCAACTTTCAGGGTCTATTATCATTGGACATTTTTATTCCCTTACTGTTTCTTTATACTTAACTATGAGAGACCCTTTGGTATTTGTACTTCTTCTTCATTTGACTAACTTAGCTCAGTATGCTAACCTCCAGTTCCACTGCTATGTGCAGACCACATAGCAGTGAACTGCAGGGTCTCATCTTTTCTTATAGTTGAATAGTTTTCCATTGTGCGTATATGCCACAGTTTCTTTATTCATTCATTTGTTCTTGATCAGTTGGATTTATCCAGATCTATATCCAAGATTTATCACTTGTATCACTTGTCTTCCCATTTTTCATCGATTTGCTTGAATGGGAACCAGTAACGTCTCCATTCATTGGGAATGGGGTCCATTTTTGTTACTGTTTTGGCATATCAAATACACCACAGGTAGCTTGCCAGGCTCTGCCATGGCTCTGGGTTCATTCTAAGGGCCTAGTCTTTTTCTATATCAGACTGATGTAGGTGGGCCTCACAGGTGACTCGTGAGGCCAGAAGGGAGAGAGATGGTCATTTTTTTTCCCCAGCCGCCTCTGCTGGCTGGGACCCGCTGGGCAGGCTAGGGACTGATAACCAGACAGCCTTTTAATATGAAAGATGCAGAAAAACATACATGATGTGACATTATACACTATATCTTGCCAATGTTTCATACATTGTTCGCAAAACTTCCTTATATGAATGAAAATCATATGGAACAGCTTGACGACTAGGACAAAGCTACTTTGCTTGGCCAAAAATCATTCTATTCTTAATGCCAACTAGAGCTACTGCCTGCCTTTGGGGAATCTCTGGAGCAGACACAATGGGAGCTTGGGCAGAATTGGATTGATTTCATAATTTTATACAGCATAAATATTTTATCATGAATATTATGAATCTTGCTTGCCCCAGTTCTATACTCTTCCTGCTCCCAGGGGTCCCAAAGAGTACTTGGCCATGTTGGATCCACCATAATGTAATCAATTCTCCTAGTCCAAAAGACATGCCTGTGTGCCTCCAGGCAAACTGATGTATCTCTGATTCCAAAGGTAATGCAAAAGTGAATTATTCTGACAATTTTGGACCTTAGTAGGATCTAGAGTCTGGGATCAGCTGACTTTATATTCATGATAAGAAGTATTAAAGCCATTTGCTACAAATTACATTCAGAACTGCTTTCTGGTTCAGAGATGCAGCCCCTCCCAGCTCTGCTTGAGAGATTTTACCTCAGGGAATCAGCTCTGGCATTTGTGAAGCTTGAGTCATAGGGCCCACATGAAGATCTGCATTTCGATAGGGTCACTTACCTGGCTTCATCTCTGGAGATCTCATATACCTGGCTTCATCTCTGGATATCCTAGACCATGATGGGCTGGGCTGGAATGTTTTGGAGGGCTTCTATCTATAAAATAAGCTAGGAGAAAGGGCTTTTTGGCCATTTTGACTCCTCTTTGCTCTCTACCTCTCCTTTCCGCCTTTCCATTCTCTTCCCTGTTAGGCCTTAGCACGTGGTAGCGGCCTTCTTGGCCTAGAAGTATAAACCTACATGTCATCGGGGCCCAGCTAGGAATCGAAAGTCCAGGGTTTTCCTATTACTGGATTGTATACCAGAACCTGTGATAGTAAAGCCATTTAAAACTTTGCTGGATTCTCTGTCCACTGGCCGCCATTCCCCTGGGGCAGAAGGGGATCCCCTGACCCTGTACCTGGACTTTGTCAGGGTGCCCAGTGTTCCCCGACAACCCTCTTTTCCCTCCACTAGGGAAATTTCCTTCAGGCTCTGTCACCTTCAGATCACTGTGCACCTTTAATTTCTTCTTGACAAACAGTGTACTCTTACTCCATCCATCACCCCACTCCTGCCCACATGAACTTCTCCCTAGGTGTGTGTACTGAGTTCACGCCTAAAGCATCATCCTTTGTGTGGAGTCTTCCTCTTCAGCACCCCGTGACACAGGATCGGAATCATACTGCCTGTGTTTTCATCTGGATCCAAGATTTATAAAGCAAGCTGAGGCATGGGTGGTTCAGTGGTAGAATTCTCGCCAGCCAAGATTTATAAAGCATATAAAACAAAGCAACAAAAACCAAACAACCCCATTAAAATAAGGAGAGTGAAGTTGAACAAAAACTTCCTCAAAAAAATACAATGGCTAATAGGTATATAAAAATGATCTTTATCACTTATTAGGGAGATGCAAATCAAAATGATAAAGAGATATCACCTAACACAGTGATTCTAGCCTAGGGGGAGGAAAATACAGTGCTTGTGGGTCTGGCTAGCAAACATTACTCTCATCTGTTGTAGGAATGTCATCTGGTTCAGTCTCTATAAACAACAGTATAGATCATCTCAGTATAGAGTATACCACCTACACGGCAGAGCCTGGCAAGCTACCTGTGTTTTATTTGATATGCCAAAAAAAAGTAACAATTATCAACCTTATTTCCATGGCCTGAAAGAATGGTTTGAGGCTTTTCCTGTTCCTGGAGCAAGCAGATGCCCCTGGGGTACACTTGTTTGTGACAGGACTTATGGAGATGTTACTGGTGCCCGCTCGAGCAAATCGATGAAAAATGGGAAGACAAGTGACAAGTGAAGTGACAGAATCAGCTGAAAACATCTAGAATTGAGTTTCCATATGAACCAGAAATTCCATTTCTAGGTAGCTTCTCTGAGTCAGTATTCAACATGTCTTATCATCAACTTGTAAAAGTGGAAATGTGTATTTTGAATGGAATTGTATGAAATCTACAGATTTGTAAACATGTAAGAACAATGTATGTGCAATGCTGAGTTATCCCATGGGAAAAGCATACATGGTTATCTTGAATTCCAATTTTGTTTATTTAAAATATGAAATTATAAATGACTTTTTATACTTACATATTTTTTGGCCGCACATTAAATCTTTTGGTCTTTGAATTTCTAGCAGCATTTTATTTTCCTTTGGACAGGTTGTGGTATGATGTATGCTCTGAATTAGTCTCATGAACACCCCTAGTGCCACATTCCATATAGAGTTTTGAATTTTTTCTTGTACATATTTTAAATCACCTTGAATATGAATAGGTTTGATTTTACTCTTGACTGGGGTTTACCTATTTGAGAACTTAATCTTTTAGTTAAAAAATAATGTTTTTATTGACTTACTGTGAGATACGCAGTTATACAGTTGTTCATTTTTGAGTCTCATTCATACACTGTTCCAACACCCATCACCCTACCAGTGTATATTTCCAACCAACAATGCCCCCAGTTTCCTTCCCACCACTCCCCTCCCTCACTCCACGTCACCAGCCTCTGGCAGGCACTTGGCTTAATTCTGGGACCCCATCTTTATACTTAAAGCATGACTTTTTAAGTGTTGAGAAGAAATATCGAGGAGTTTACTAATTCTTCATATTTCAAATTCTGCTATCTCCTCTCCTTACAGGAATTAACACAAAATTCTGAACATTTTTCCCTCTGAAACTCTTGTTTAATGCAGATATGCATGAAGGTGTTGCAATGAGTTAAAAACACTAACAAACAGAACTTGGGTCTGTACCTTTCTTCCTCACTCAGTTCTCAGCTACTATGACAATTTCCACATTAAGTCTTCTGATTTCTCAGACGCTTACGATTGCTGGTTCGCAGTTCCAGTGATCTAGACTAGAGTGGGAATGGTTTCAGGAGAAAACTCACGCAAAAATAAATCATTCTTAGCCTTGTTCTCTTCTTGTAAGGACTATATCCTTTGATTCATGTCTATTTTATTTGAGTCCTATAATTCAATGGCATATTTTCTTTCTTTCTTCTTGAATTTATATACAGATATAAACTCAAGAAGAAAGTTTTTGTATTTTCTAGAAAGTTTGGTGTAATAGAAACAAACTACTTTACTTCTGATAATAGCTATTTTCAGAAGTAAAGTTTATTACAAGCATTTTTGTCAGATAGAAACTATATGCTTAAGTTTTTTGATTTGTGAGTTCAAGTTAAATATTTTTAATGACTTCTGAACTTTGAATTACTATAATTTCTTCAAGACTATACTTGAATTTGGTCACTTTCCCATCTGAATTGCTTATATTTTTTACACTAGCTTTATCACTTGGTAATTTACCCTAAAAAAAAGTTTGTGTTATAAGTCCAATCTTATTTTTTACTTATCTTTGTAAGTCCATTTTTGTTCCCAATTTGTCATAATACTATATATCAAGTCATTTGCATTTACTATATTAATTTTAAATCTCTACTAAAATCTAAATCTGTTTAGTCCTGTATTTAAAATGCTAATTTGTCTATGCACTAGCATGACTTTTTTTTAAGTATTTTATTATACCACCGTGAGACATACAATTACAAAGATATATAATTACAAAGTTCATATTTGGGTTTTGGTCATACAGTGTTCCAGCACCCATCCCGCCACCAGTGCCCATCTCCCACCAGTAACGTCCCCAGTTCCTCCCCTCCCCCAGCCCACCTCCATGGCAGGTTCTTTATTTCTTTCCCTTTCTCTCTCTTTCTCTTTTCCTTCCCTTCTAGAATATGGATTACAGAACATACATTAAAGGATTGAGCATGGTGTTTTTTAAGTTACTGAAAGAACTGTTTGTGTAACGGACTAATGATCTTTCTGCATTACTATTTTTAAAGCGATCTTTCTGCATTACTATTTTTAACACAATCTTTCTGCATTACTTTTTTTTGGGGAGTCACACTTCGGCGACGCTCAGAGGTTACACTTGGCTTTTCACTCAGGAATTACTCCTGTCAGTGCTCGGGGACCATATGGGATGCCAGGGATCGAACCCGGTCGGCTACATGCAAAGCAAACACCTTACCCCGCTGTGCTATCGCTCCGGCCCCTGCATTACTATTTTTTAATACTTCATATGATCAACATTGATTCTTTTTTACTTAATCTTTCTTTTTTGTTTGTTTTATTATACCAACATGAGATATACAATTACAAAGAAATTCATGTTTGGGTTTCGGTCTTACAGTGTCCCAGCACCCATCCCTCTAACAGTGCCCATTTCCCACCACCAATGTCCCCAATTCCCCCCCCCTCCCCTAGCCTGCCTCTATGGCACGTTCTTTATCTCTTTTCTCTATTTCTCTATCTCTCTCTCTACCTTCTCTTACACACTGTGGATTACAATACATACATTTAGAGGTTATCATGTGTAACTTTTTTTTGCTGTATTCAATGCTCAGTTCTAGGCTGGTATTAATCACTTTTGACAATTATTAGAATACCGTTCCCTTCTCTGTCTTACTGAACCACTGATTCCCACACGTTTGTGGTAATTTCCACCTTTGACAAGACCTCCTGATCCATTCCATGTTTTGCCTGACCTTGGATATTGGTTTCATTTATATATATATATATATATATATATATCATGCAAATAAATGCATGATATATATGATATATATAATATATCATATATATAATATATAATTAAAATATATATATTTGCATAATATATATATCATGCAAATAAATGCAGTTATTCTATATCTGTCTTTTTCCTTCTGGCAAATTTCACTCAACATGATCCTCTCCATGTCCATTCATTTATAGGTAAATTTCATAACTTCATTTTTCTTAACAGCTGCATAGTATTCCATTGTGTAGATGCACCAAAGTTTCATCAAGTTATCAGTTCTCAGGCACTCTGGTTGTTTCCAGATTCTGACTATTATGAATGATGCTGCTATGAAAATAAAAATGCAGATGATGTTGCTGCTGTGATTTTGGCTTCACAGGGTATATTTCCAGGAGTGACATGACTCAGTCAAGCGGAAGCTCAATTTTTAGTCTTTGGAGGAATGTCTGTATTTTCCAAAAAGGCTCTTCCAGTCGACATTTCCACCAACAATGGATGAGAGTCCCTTTTCCCCAGCATCCACGCCAGCACTTGTTGTTCTTGTACTTTTGGATATGTGCCAGTCTCTGTGGTGTGAGATGATATCTCACTGTTTTGATTTGCATTTCTCTGATGATTAGTGATAATGAGCATATTTTCAATGCCTTTCAAATTCCTTCCTTGTCAAAGTTTCTGTTCATTTCTTCTCCCCAATTTTTGATGCAGTTGGCTGTTTTCTTCTTATAAAGTTATACCAGTGCCTGATATATCCCGGATATTAACCCTTTTTGAGATGGGTATTGGCTAGAACCTGGGAACATTTAGGATTATGTGATTTATAAAATAACAGGGAAATAACATTTTCACTATGCTAAATCTTGCTATTAAAAATGACAAATCCTGGGGTTGGTGCGGTAGCACAGCAGGGAGGGCATTTGCCTTGCACATGGCCTGGGTTTGATCCCAGGTATTCCATATTGCACTCAAGCACTGCCAGGAGTAATTCCTGAGTGCAGAGCCAGGAATAACCCCAAGCATTGTTGGTGTGACCCAAAAAGCCAAAAAGAATTAATTAAATAAAAATAAATATATGATTAAATAAGTAAATATGACAAATCCTTTTGTGCTCATTTTAATATGAATTCTTATACAATGGTTTAGACTGTATTTATATGCATTTTTATGATTAAATGTGTTTTTATGTTAATTATATTTGTTTTCCTAAATCAAAATCTTCATATTCACCGTAATATATAGGAAGGCAGAACTTATGTATCACAAGCATAGTACCATGCTTGGCACATATTAGCTATCTAAAATATATATCTATTTGGGAGTGCCATAGTTTTGCCCTTCTATGATAACACTTTTGGGGTTTTATGCATATTTTTATTATTTTATTATAGTTATTCATGGGCATTTTGATTTTTTTGATGTTGTTCTTATTAGTAATTTCTAATAAACTAGGAATAATATCTAAATAACTTAATTTATATTTTTCATTTCAGCTAATAGTTATGAAATAAGAATGAGTAAAAATCTACAGAATATCCGTGATGACTTTAACAGTGCCATTTTAGTGAATACATCAAAAGCTAAATCCTCAGCAAGCTGGAGCAAAGGAGATATTTGCATTTTCACCAGATTTTTTTACAAATGAACCTGAGCATCATCATGATGGAGAGATACAAGATCATAGAATTTATGTGGCTATAAGAGCAATCGATAAGAACTCCTTAAAGTCTGCTGTGTCTAACATTGCCCAGTTATCTCTGTTTAACCCCCCAAATCTGCTCCTGTATTTGCCAAAAATCATCTTATATTAGAAGGAATTCTAATAGCAATGGGTTTGATAGGAATCATTTGTGTGAGTATAGTTGTGATACACTGTATTTTAAGCAGGAAGAAAAGAGCAGACAAGATTGAACATGGAACAAAATTGCTATGAACAAATGTGCAGAATCTTAATTGTAAGACTTTAGCATTTGCATTTTATGAAAGCATACCAATAAAGTCAAATGAACATGAGGACCATTAAAATACTTTGATTTTTGAATAGTATAATTCATCTTTTTACATAATAAATTGGAAAAATCTTTTGAGGAAAACTTTGAACTTTAGATAAAATTTAAAAAGTTATTCTCCAATGTAATATCTTTAAAGGCTCATACAAAACTGCTCATTCAAAACTGAATGAAAGAAGGACTAAAGTTTTGTATAATTGAAGGGGGGGAGATAGTTCCAACAAAGAAAGGGAGGTTAGGTCTGGATGAGATAGTATAACTTTTATATGGAGTAATAATTATTTCGTGACTTTGAATAATTTTTCACTTCCCCTTATCTAATCACAACTGGTCTCTTACCTATTATTAAAGATCAAGCTTAACTCCAAATATAAAACTAAACTATTACTGTAAAGTCATTTACTAGTACCATTTAGTTAAGTATATTACAGATCAAATTCCACTGCTAATTCTCAAAAAAAAATCTTTGTTATTGATGAGTTAAATTTAAAATACAGGTCATCCTTATCTTTTAATGCCTAGCTTTGTAGCAGACATCTATGAATTTATTGTTTTGTAAGTCACTATTCTTCTCAAACTTCTTTCCAAGTTATTGTCATTGCTATTATTCAATGAAAACAGTTAACCCTCATAGGCTTGAAGTATACACTGGTTATATTGGATTTTATTTCATTTCAACCAAAGAAAATGCCATGAAAAACAGACTGGACTTTGTAAATTATTAACATATTCTATGTTATTGTTTAAAAAAAATTCCTTAGGAAACATTCTCCATCAAGAATTCCTTCTTTATGCAGAATGGGTAGGAGGTAAGTAAAGAGAAGGAAGCACAGGCCATAAGAGCTTAAAAATCATCTTTTATTTACTTTTACTCTCTGATTTTTTAAATTATTATTGAGAAGTAGAATAATTTTATTTATATATTAATCACTTTAAAATTTATTGAAACATAAACAACCATGTGGGGTCAGGAGCAATTTTATAACCAGAACCAATTTAAAGTAAAATATGGGTGAAAATTTTCAAAGGTAATTGTGGAGATATAAGACAATAAGAATAAAATAGAGAATGAGAGTGTCTGGCCAGATGAGGAGAAACAACCAGCTTATCTCGCTTCTAGGTTGCCTCCTTGCAGGCCAGATAAATCCCAGGTCTGGTCTTTTATTGTCTGAGGCTATAACACTGAATCTTCACAGCCAGAAATTTTAAGTTCCCTAGGTCAATCAGTACCTCCACTCTGTACTGTCATTATATCTAGGAGTTGCTTCAGTATAATTTCAAGGTGATGTTAAAAACTTAGATGGGGGCCGGAGTGATAGCCCAGCGGGTAGGGCGTTTGCCTTGCAGTAGCCGGCCCATGCCGGCCCGGTTCGATCCCGGCATCCCATATGGTCCCCCGAGCACCGCCAGGAGTAATTCCTGAGTGCAGAGCCTGGAGTAACCCCTGAGCATTGCCGGGTGTGACCCAAAAAAAAAAAAAAAAAAAAACTTAGATGGGTATGTGTGTTTTAAGTTTTTTATTATCTTCCTGATTTTATACAAAAGACAATGGAAGTTTAAAGGAGTAATCACTTACCAAGCACTGAGCTATGAGTAGGTTCAGGAGATGTCAAGAAAGATGTGGAAACTATGACAAGGTATTAAGATATTCTAACAATAACTAATATAATACTATAATTACAAATTAGCCTAAACAAATTGGTAACAAGTAGATAGGAGTTGGGCCAAGGAGAAGGACAAACTGTGAAACACTGCTTTCTAGTGGACTAGCACATGAATAGCCAAATTATTATTGGTTTGTTCTGGGATTGCAAGAGTAGGAAAGAAATTATCGAGGAGAGGAAAAGAAATCTAGGACATGAGGTGATATAATTCTGCTTTATTTTTATTATTATTATCATCATCATTGTTATTACTAACTTCAAATGCCAGTTGCTTGATCTTATGCACTAAACAGGATTTGTTCTGTAAACTGACAATTTTTTTCTTTTTGCCTTGTTTAGAGATTATGAAAGTGAAATCTCCATGAGAGACAGAACCAAAAATATATTTTAAGGGAATAAATATTACATAGCTTATACATTGACTATTGTTTGTATATTTCCTAGTGTCCTCCCTTAAAAAGTAGGGAAAGAGAGTAATTTTGTATTTGCAAATAAATAACAGAAAGTATACCAAAATTAATTTAGTCTTTAGGCTTTGATTTTTCCTATAGAAAATTATTCGCAAGTAAGTTGATTCATTCTAGCAAGCTGGCTTCCGAAAAGGATTCAGCACAATTGACCATATCCACACGATAACCATGCTCATTGAAGTTTGTAGAGAGTTCAGGATGCCACACTGTCTCATGTTCATTGATTTACAGAAAGCCTTTGATTCTGTGGAGAGTGAAGTGGTCATCGAAGCCCCTAGCCAAACAGGGTGTTCAAACCCAATATATCAAGATCCTTCGTGAGCTGTATTACAGATTCACCACCAGGATCTCACCATTCTACAAAGAAGTGATCACTGATGTCAAAATAGGAGCTTGGCAGGGTGATACCATTTCACCAAAACCCTCAAGAACATCATGCGATAATTAGAATGGGAAGGAATGGGAGTGAAGATAGATGCTCAGCAACTACACCACCTCCACTTCACTGATGACATCGTTCTAATAACACCAAACATTAGCCAAGAGGCACAAATGCTAGCTGACTTTGACAGAGAATATGGAAAGATAGATCTACAGTTGTATCGAAGTAAAACTATGTTGACAAAAAATGAACTAGTTCCAGAGGCCCCATTCACTCTCAATGAAACAAACATCTCTGAATACAGCAGTTATGTGTACATAGGTCGAGAAGTCAACCTGATGAACGACCTAAAACCTGAGCTGCTCAGAAGGAAGAGAGCAGCTTGGAATGCCTTCAAAAGCATCAAAGAAATAGCTAAAACATCAAAGAACCTCTAGCTCCGGGCACATCTCTTCAACTCCACCATTCTCCCTGCATTAACATACGCCTCAGAGACCGGGCCCTATTAAAGAAGGATGAGAATGCTATTCAGGTGTCCCAAAGAGGAATCAAAAGAGTAATGCTTGGAATATCACACCTCACTCAAGTGAAAGAAGGAATCTGGACCTCCGACCTCCGTCGCTGTTCCAGAGTCAGGGGCGCTGTCTCGTTTGCCAAGGCATCGAAAATCAGATGGGCTGGACATGTAATGTGATTTGGAGGCGACCGCTGGACTAGAGCCGTTACTGACTGGATTCCACAGGATGTCAAAAGACCACGTGGCTGCCCACCTACAAGATAGTCAGACTTCTTTGTCAATACCCTGAACAAACGGTTTGAGGCTCTTCATATTCCTGAAGCAATGAGATGCCCTTGGACTACACTGGAACTTGATAGGGTCAAATGGAAATATTACTGGCGCCCACTCGAGCAAATTGATGAATAACGGGATGTCAAGTTATCAAGTTGATTCACTTAAAACTCAATGTGATGAATTTAATTACACTAATGGCATAATTGTTTATACTGAACTAATACTCTTACAAATTTTAAAATGCAACGTTTTTTGCTGGTGGGGATATACACAAAGAGGTGTTCAGGGCTTGTTCTTGACCCTGTCACTGTCACTGTCTGTCTTCCCGTTCATCATCAATTGACTCCAGCAGGCACCAGTAACACCTCCATATGTCCTGTCTCATGCTAGTAGAGCCCAAGGGCATCTGCTTGCTCCAGGAACACAAAGAGCCTCAAACCATTCCATCAGGTCATGGGAATGAGGTCTAAAATTGTTACTGGTATTTGGCATATCAAATATGACACGGGTAGCTTGCCAAGCTCTGCTGTGTGGGTAGCTTACTCTTGTAGTCATCTCTAAATCCAGCATTTATTGATGAACTATGCAGCCGCAAGCTGCCGCTCGAGCCAGGCTGTGATAGGCTGGTCTGCTGGGTGGAGTTATGATGAGAGGGAAGTCGGATGTGGAAAATGGAGGCCTTCATGGAGTGGGGGGTCGTCTGGCTTGTTGCAAGGCTCTGTTGGGGTGGCAGGCCAGGGCTAGAACCCACCACCCCCTCCTGGGTGCCTCATGAGCAGCTGGGCACAGGGAGAGCCAGTAGCAGCTCTGCCCCATGTCTGTGAGTCTCTGGATCAGCATAACTGAGCCGAATTTAAAAAAAGACTGCTGCGTGGTTCCCGTTGATGGAGTTCCCGCTCTTCCCTGGGGCAGTTTGGGGTCCGTGGAGACACAAGAATCACACACACACACACCTGTGGGGAAGATTGCAGAGCGTTCCCGGAGCGCAGGGCCCAAGGGGTCGGGGTGAAACCAAGGCAGTTTGCCTTGGTTCCCGTTGATGGAGTTTCCACTCTTCCCTGGGGCAGCATGGGGTCCGCTGAGACGCAAGAATCACACACACACACACACACACACACACACCTATGGGGGGGAGATTGCAAACTAATCATCAGAGAGATGCAAATCAAAACAACAATGAGATACCACTTTACACCACAGAGATTGGCACATATTCAAAAGAGCAAGAACAACAAGTGCTGGCATGGATGTGTGGAAAGGGGACACTCATCCATTGTTGGTGGGAATGCCAGCTGGTACAGCCTTTCTGGAAAACAATATGGACATTTCTCCAAAGACTAGAAATTGAACTCCCATTTGACCCAGCCATACCACTCCTGGGAATATACCCTGGGAAGCCAAAAATACACAGCGGAAACACCATCCCTACTTTTATGTTCATAGCAGCATTATTCACAATTGCCAGAATCTGGAAACAACCAGAGTGCCCGAGAATCGATGACTGGATAAAGAAGCTTTGGTACATCTACACAATGGAATGCTATGCAGCTGTTAGGAAAAATGAAGTTATAAAATTTGCCTATAAATGGATGGACATGGAGAAGATTATGTTGAGTGAAATTAGCCAGAAGGAGAGAGACAGATACAGAATGACTGCATTTATTTGCATGGCATAAATATATATGTACATATTATGATACCAATATCCAAGGTCAAGTGAAACATATATCAGGAGGTCTTGTCAAAGGTGGAAATTATCACAAACGTGTGGGAGTCAGAGGCTAGGCAAGACAGAAAATGGAACAGTGTGCTAACAATTGTCGAGGGTACTAATGCCACCCCTAGAACTGAGCATTAAATAGAGGCAAAAAGATACACATGACAACCCTTTAATGTATGTTCTGTAATCCATAGTCTGGAGGGAAGGAAAAGAGAAAGAGAGAGAAAGGGAAAGAAATAAAGAACCTGCCATGGAGGAGGGCTGGGGAAGGAGGGGGGGGAACCGGGGACATTGGTGGTGGGAGATGGGCACTGGTGGAGGGATGGGTGCTGGAACACTGTATGACCAAAACCCAAATATGAACTTTTTAATTGTATATCTTTGTAATTGTAAAAATAAAAAATTAAAAAACAGACTGCTGCAGGGTGGCTATGATAGGCTGGTCTGCTGGCTCTCCCTGTGCCCCGCCACTCACGAGGCACCCAGGAGGGATGGCTAAGTATGATCTGTATTTCAGATTTTCCCCTAGAAGACATTCCTAGTTTACTTGGAGTAATGAATAAGACATCAAGCAGAAAATAGTAATTTAATTCAGTTGACAAGACAGAAGTAAGAGTTAGGGATTATTAAAGCAGTGGAAAATTAAGGAAGAAAATCCCAAAAGGAAGTAACCGGTTCAAAAAGTTCCAAAATATGTAGCAGACCAATCTTTGTGTGAATCTTCAACTGCAAAAGATCCCAGTGGAAAATAAGAACTTGGATGTTAAAAGAGATGAACCGAGGGAAGAGATGATTCTGGTCCCCATGCCTGGTGGAGTGTACCGGAACACTGTGGTATGGGGATGGGTAAGGTCCTGGACTGTCCCAACAGAGCCTCAGCAGCTGGAAATCTCCCCACTGAACAATTGCCACCATGTTCATGGCCAGACCCACTTCTCAAATAAGCTCCAAACAGAAATTAATCCACTGAAAAACTCAGGTATGCAGTGTTTGTGACTGAAATCTCCAGACTTTCAGGGAGTTGGGGATGGACTACCTCCCCCCTTCTCTATGTTCTTCTGGAAGGAGAACAAACCTGACAGTCACAACCTTGCCCCAAAGCCACCACCCAGTTAAAAATTTAACTCCAACTTTATCATCCCATTAAAAATGTTGGAATTCCCGGAGTGCACAACACCTTAAACTTTACAATATTGATAAACCAAGTAGTATACCATACCTAATGATATTGTAAATTAGAAGGCAATCAATAACAAAATAAAAACACTGTCTATTCTATATCAACATATTATTAATTTCTATACAAGGGCTTAATAGTTCCATGGTGAAACTGAATATTCAGAGAAAACATTTTTGATCATTTTTAGCAAATTACCTATAACAAGTAATATAAAACAAAATATTGAGGATCTGTTATAGGGGCAGTTAAAGGGGTGGTTTGGGAAAATGAAAATTGTGGTGGTGTGAAGTTACAATGGTGGTGAGATTGTGGTTGGATGTTGAATGTCTGTAACAAATTAACATGAATAACTTTTTTTAAAAATTGAGAAGAAACCCACTAAATTCAACAAGTTTACTAAGTGAAAGCAACAATGATGGCTCAATTTACACATAATAGCTCAGTAAAAAGGTGATGACTTTAGCAATACCATTATGAGATAAATGTTGTAATAAGCAATATAATTAAATTAATTAATGAGACAGACATGGGGCAGAGCTGCTACTGGCTCTCACTGTGCCCAGCTGCTCATGAGGTGCCCGGGAGGGGTGGCAGGTTCTAGCCCTTGCCTGCCACCCAGCGGAGCCTCACAACAAGTCAGACGACCCTCCACTCCATGAGGACCTCCATTTTCCACATCCGGACTTCCCCCTCGTCAGAACTCCACCCAGCAGACCAGCCTATCACAGCCCGGCTCGCGTGGCCGCAAGCGGCTGCGCGGTTCTTCAATAAATGCTGGATTTTGAGATGACTACAAGATTATGCTACCCACACGGCAGAGCCTGGCAAGCTACCCGTGTCGTATTTGATATGCCAGATACCAGTAACAATTATAGACTTCATTCCCGTGACCTGATGGAATGGTTTGAGGCTCTTTATGTTCCCTGGAGCAAGCAGGTGCCCTTGGGTTCTACTTGCATGAGACAGGTCATATGGAGATGTTACTGGTGCCCGCTCGAGCAAATCGGTGATGAACGGGAAGACAGTGACAGTGACAGTGACAGTGCCTGCTAAGGAAGCAGGGTTAGGGGGTGGGTGGGAAACTAGGAACTTTGATAGCAGTAAGGGCACATTGGCTGTGAGACTGGTGTTGGAATACTGAATACCTGAAACAACTGTATTGTGAACACTTTGTAAATCATGGTGTTTAAATAAAGTAAAAAAAACCGCATTTTTTGAAAAAAGGGATGAACAG
This sequence comes from Cryptotis parvus, assembly GCA_021461705.1. Lineage (NCBI taxonomy): Eukaryota > Metazoa > Chordata > Mammalia > Eulipotyphla > Soricidae > Cryptotis > Cryptotis parvus. The sequence continues at coordinate 119,639 of JAJIBD010023594.1, read as the reverse complement.
AAGATTCAGCAACTGCCCAGTTTGGAAGAAAAAAAAGTAAGTTTCAGTCCCACCCAAGTTAGTGTGCTTTTAAAGTGTTTAGGTTATATATACTAAATTAGATGATGTGTTCAGTTGTAAAACACATATCATCATGTACAGTGTGGAACTGACTTGCACACATATGATCACTGGGATTTCTATACAGGGATGTGAAAATCAGTGGAGAAAAACTCACTGAGTAAAGGAGGATTTTTTAAATAAATGATATTGGAATAAGAGATATGGTTAGAAAAGTTTTTTATTTCTAACTTATAAAAATATAAATTAATACTAATAGATATAAATATAAATTAATGTGCAAACTTACAGAAAGTGTATGAAATCTTCACAGCTATAACATAACTAGATTTCTGAGAATAGAGAAAACACTAAGGATAAAAAAAGTAAGCTAGACTGGATCAAAGCTAAATATTTTTTGCTCATCAAAGGGCACAACTAATAAATGAAAAGAAACTACAGAGTAGAAAATATTTATGACATATGTCTTCAAAGAATACTCAGAATATATAAAGTATTATAAATAGGTTATTAAAATATAAAAATACAATAATATAGACGGATATTTGAGTACCTTAAGATAGTGTAATGATTAGAGTACAGGCTGTCACTTAAGTGACCTTGGTCCTTTGCACCACATGGCTCCTGAAGCATTATGTAGTGCAGTCCTAGAGGACTAGGACTCAAAACCATCAGGATGGCACATTTTGGGAAGATAAGGATTAAAAACAAATTTTAATGATATGAAAGTGGTCATGTTAAAGGACTAAATTCATAGTACTGGTAGAAATACAACTGATAAAAAGGAATGTGCAAATTTGTTCAAATCAATGAATGATATCTGTGAATAAAATATGGAAAAATATAGAGAAACTAAATAAATGGTGGTATTTGAGGGAGGGAAAACCTTATTTATGGTGTATATATCATAGGAAGTAAAAAATGACTTATTAGTCACAAAAAGAGATAAAATAAGATGTGAAAATTAAGGAAATATTATAAGGTATTTGTTTCAAGTAAACAGATACGAATATATATATACATATATATGTATATGTATGCCCATATCTCAAATCCATGGAGGCAGTTATAACCTGTACCCAAATCTCAAAAGGATATCTTCCTCCATAAAACTATCCTTCACTTTAGAATGTCTAACTCTTATCAGTAAGATGATTCCCTGGATAAAGAATGATCCAGATGGCATGCAAATGATTCCCTATTCTCTCAGCTATAGGCTGCTAAGTCTTATCAAATACCTACTTTCTTAGAACAGTTGTTTTCAGGGCACAAGAAGGAAGCTATCAGTACAGTGGACAATTGCTTTCTATCTCTCTGGCTCTGTAGAGGAGATGCAATATAAATTAACAAATATTCACAAGGAGCTTTTGCCAAATTTCCTTGACCTTACATAAGGACAATAAAGGGGGAAAGTACATAAAGAAGATAAATGAAAAAGAAGAAAGTGAAATGGAGGAGCAATATAATATTAGAAATCAAGAGTAGAAAAGATAGCATCACTATATTAAAATTTTATGATTTCAAAATGTTTGTCTTCAGTCATTAAGATAAGTTTATATATTAATGTACTTCAAGTAAAATTATATAGAATGTGTTATAAATAAAAGATTCAAGAAATAAGCATAGACCTACAATGCCATTATTATTTATGCCCTGATCAATGAGCATTTTGATCATTAGTTTCTAGACATTACAAAGTAGGTTTTACTTATGTTATTATTGTACATATGATATTGATTTTTTAAAAATTGCATCAAACCCAGACATGTACATATATCTTTGGGGACCACACCCACTGTGCTCAGAACCTACTCCAGGCTCTGTGCTCAGGGATTAATCTTGACAGCACTCAGAAAAACATATGTGGTGCTGGGGATCAAACCAGGGATGGCTGCAGTAAAAGCACACACCTTACCCACTGTACTATTTCTCTGACCTAGCATCTGCAAAAGTTTGTCCTTTCTATATGTAATCTTATGCATCTGTATATTAGTGGGCTGACTTTTTATGAGTAGAATTGTTATGTTTAATGATACACAAACTAAAATTTTGATAAACATTTCACTCTGACAATCAAATTTGTGGGCACCAAATAACATAACTTTAAAATCAATAAAGAAAACTTGAAAGTCCTGAAAAAGGAAGAAAAAAGACAAATCCCTAATTATAGTTAATATTTTAACTTGTCTTAGTAACTAAAATAAGTTGATAAGAAATTGATGGGAGTTTTGAATAACATGATAACCAATTTGGTTTAATATACATTACATAATATGCATTTTTCTCAAAATGTACCTGGAATGTTTATCAAATTAGACCATAAGCTGAAGCAAAAGGCAAGTGTCAACACATTTCAAGGCACTTGCCTTACGTATGATCAACATTGGCTAACGCTAGAGAATCGGTTTTGGTTTGATTTCCATTACTGCACATGCCCTCACACTAGCACTGCTATTAGTCAAAATAGCAGTAAAGAAAATGAAGAAAATCAAATACCTAGGAATCAACTTAACCAAGTGTGTAAAGGACCTGTACAAAGAAAACTACAAGACGCAGCTCCAAGAGATAAAAGAGGACAGGAGGAAATGGAAACACATTCCCTGTTCATGGATGGGGAGAATCAACATTGTCAAAATGGTAATACTCCCTAGAGCTCTGTACAGATTCAATGCAGTCCCTATAAGGATACCCATGACATTCTTCAAAGAAATTGACCAAACACTCCTGAAATTTGTATGGAACAATAAAGCCTCTTGGATAGCTAAAACAATCCTCGGGAAAAAGAAGATGGGAGGCATCACCTTTCCCAAGTTCAAACTGTACTACAAGGCAGTAGTAATTAAAACAGCATGGTATTGGAATAAAAATAGACCTGTGGACCTATAGAATAGAATTGAGTATCCTGACACCCAACCTCAAACACACGATCATTTAATCTTTGACAAAGGTGCAAAGAGTCCAAAATGGAGTAAAGAAAGCCTCTTCAACAAGTGGTGTTGGGAAAACTGGGCAGCGATATGTAAAAAATGAATTTGGACTTCTGTCTAACACCATGCACAAAAATCAGATCAAAATGGATTAAAGATCTCAATATCAGATTTGAATCCATAAAGTACATTGTAGAAAATATAGGAATATATTTAGAGGCCTTGCTCTAAATAAAACAAATCCTCTTCTTGGGGAAAATAAGAGGACCAAGGTGTTCGCAGATAAAGTAGCCATGGTAGCATTTTGGGCTTTCCACTCAACAGGCAAACAAAGGCCTAGACACTAGGCAAGGCCAAGAAAATCTGGGGAGCCCCCAAAAATGAATCAGTCACACCAGGAAATTCCTATTATAAGTAACTGAAGCAGATACAAGTGAACCCAGGTCATAAGAGCTCAAATATATCAGGAGAAGGGTTTGGTTGCATCAACAAACAAACACCAGATCGGTCAAAATGTCCAGGAAAAGTGAAGGGAACTGATGAGGAAGGAAAGACAGCACATAGCTATCAAATTCTTGAGAGAAGCTATAGCAGACACAGCAATTCCTTTAAAAAAATTGAGAGGATTGTAATTGGTCTCTGCTTTGCATGATTAGACTTCTGCTTTATCTCAGGGAAAAGTGAGACAGCTTGCAGTATTAGAAAGTGCAGCACACACTACTTTAATATTGGTTCAAAAGAACATAAGTGAATCTATGCAGTTCAAAGCACAACTTGTACTGGACTCGTTTTATTTAGCCTCAGTTCCATAGGTCTGATAGATCTTTGTTCATTGTTCCACCTCTTTGTTTACTTTTCTGTCATCAAGTTACCCTGGCTTTTACCTCTGTCACCACCAACCCACTGTAGGCCTAGTGTTTCCACTGCTAGATGGGAACCTGGGATTACTTGGAAACTTTACTGGTAATACCCAAGGTGTGGACTCTTTCTACAGTTGGTTGTCTGGTAGTTTAGAATTTACATTTTTATGTATTTTAATTGTATACATATATTCAATGCATTTTAATATGTTTTATATAAATGCATATTATGATCATCTGGACTACAATGTATAATTGAGTACACCTCTACTTTAATGTTGCAGTTTTGATTGCTGAAAGATTATATAGTTAATTAGTGTTAAACATTAGCAATAAGTAAAATTTAATTTTTATAAGCTTGTATCAAAGACATTAGATAACCAAGATAAAGTTTATGCTTACCATCATAAAAACATCAAACAAAGTCATATACAAAGATATATTTTAAGTATTTTGAACACAGGAAAGTGGTACAACAATTTAAGTTTCATCAAAGGTTTGGAAAACTAAGAATCTATGCCGTCAATGAAAGTCCATAATTCACATTCTGAGAAACAATTTCAGTTAAGTAATTTCATATTGTTAATTTGAATTCTACTGATTATCTATAGAAGATATAAAAAACAAAAATCAAGATGTCACAGAGAAACTTGAGGGAGTTTGCTTTGCACTGAGTTACAAATTATATGTCTCTCTCTCTCTCTCCATCAGAACACCTAAAGGTGCTGTGGTTATCCTCATCAAGATTGATGATAAAAATAAAGACCAATATTAAGGGTAACTGGATATTTGATTTACACTTAACAAATACTTATTGAATATACAGAACAATCAGACCTCTGCTGGATAGGAGGTACTGAGGGTGGCCTTGGGTGGGTTGGTACCCTTGGATCAGCAAACATTTGTAAGAAGGAAATAAATCTTCCAAATGACCAAGCTGCTTGTCACCTGTGAACGTTTGCAGGAACCGGATGTGGTCTCCCCACCCTCAGTCAGCCTCAGCATCTGGCACAGGTAGAAACAGTTTAATGATCCTTTCAAAATGAAATACTTAAAGGTACACAGAAATTTAGGATAGGACATAATTATTACACTTTATATTGGAGACAATAGCAATAATAATTTTAGGTTGAAGTTAAAGATAAACCATTTATGATTACATAGAAAATGTGTATTCTGTATTCATATATATAGAGGAAACGAAAGGTGCCTTCAAAACCAGCATTTTCCAGAGAACAAAACCAAAGAGAGATTATGCAGTAATGGAGTTGCTTAAGAGTTCAGTTTTTATTTTCTTCCTTCACTTTCTGAATGGAGTCCTAAGTAACTCCCTCATTGAGTTGAATAACAATGGCTACGAAGGCATTGTTATTGCCATTGACCCTAACGTGCCAGAAGATGAAACACTCATTCAACAAATAAAGGTAAGTTCAAAATTAGTGATTATCCATGCTTCTTAAAGAAACATTGTTTGAAATTGGTATAAAGAATTCATAAACCCAAGTGCATTTCAGTTTTGTTCATAAGTGAGACTCAGTTTCCAAATTGTAAAATGGAAACAATAGCACCACAAAATTCCTGAGACAGATGTTAAATATAATGCATGCTCCTCAGAGATTTATACTTTATCTTAATAGACAATATCCATATTTATGAACTGAAGTTAATTTCGTTGAGAGTGGCTTAGTTCTGAGCCAAAGCAGAGCCAGCTTTATTTGGCAAATATTGTGAGAGGTACAGCAGACAGTTCTTTTGTCTTTTATCATTGGCTCATATTAGATTTTCCTTGTTTTCTCCAGGTGTAACACTCTCCTCTGTGATCTTAATACAGGAATACAGGAAAAAAAAGTCTATGCTTTGTGATTTTCCCGATTCTTTTTTCATTCCCAAAGCAATGGACCATTCTAGAGCTGCTGAGCAGCCTCACTTCACTTTTACTTCTTCTGGAGTGGGAGGAAAAGTAGAGAAGTGAAAGTTTGTTCAGATTCTGGGCAGAGATATCTAAGTTTTATAAATGTGCTGGAATTTGAGTGGATATGAACAAAAGCAACCAACTAAAATAAAAGGGAAGTATCTTATAAAAGAACATCCTAGAATCTGATTCTTTTACATCCAGACTAGTATTGTGCAATAAACAGATGTACTAGTCTGTAGATCAGAATAATTATAGTACCTTTATTACAAAATTAAATGTAATAATGTATGCATATAGAAGAAGTTGCAGGAAAGGTATTGATAAAAGGAAGCGAGACAAAATTTGAAACGTCTTCTCAAATTTCATATTTTTCTCAAAATTAAAAACCTAATTCGTAGAATCTGGTGCATAGTAAAAGATCACCAAATATATTAGGACTATCTATCGGTTTCCAGTACCTCACTAGTCCATATAGTTGGAAGTGTTCACTCCCCCTCAAGCAAAGCTGCTGAGTGTGAACTCAAGGTGATAATGCAGGGGACCCACAGGATCACCCAGAATCACTCCATGCTCTAAGGAGAAGCAAACAAAGAAAGATCAAGCTTAAAAAGGAACCATCTCTACCACTGAAAGATGTCTGTTTGAAGAAATGCGGCAATAGAGAAGACAGGAAGTTTGGTTGTTAGTGGGAAGACAGTTGGGTTTTACTGCCTCTCATGAAAGGGAACAGCATACTAACTAAAATGGAAATTCACACAATCTGAAATCTCAATAATCAAAAGCACTGGTGAATTTTTATGTCTCTCAACTCAGAATGCTAGCAGCAAAACTGAACTGCAGTAACAAGGAGAGAGGCGGGAACATGACCAGTATGAGTCAGTGGAACTCAGAAATTGGATAGATGGAGAACACAGATGTACTACCTCTAATGATAAAGTACTTTTAAAAGTACTTTGGCCCTTACTATCACTGGAGGTTTTTTCTCCTGAGAAATTTACTTATCACCACAATTATTCAACTAACTTTATAGCACTCAACTCTTAATGAGTTGAGTATGTGATGAGTTGGTTTCCATGTTTCCTTCTGTCTCAGCAACACTCTGAAAGGCAATGGGGTTAAATCATAGACCCTGAGTAGTAATAAGAGTGAGCTTCTCTGTTTGATGTTTCAGATGGCAGAGTTGAGGGACTGCACTGTGGGCTTTTCTACCTTTCCTCGCCATCCCTCACTGTAACCTTTGTGCGTGTGTGTTTTTAATCATGATTTTTAATTAATATTTTATTATACCACCGTGAGATATACAATTACAACGTTGTTTATGTTTGGAGGTTTCGGTCACATAGTGTTCCAGCACCCCGCCCTCCACCAGTGCCCAATTCCCACCACCAATGTCCCCAATTCCCTCCCCCTCCCATAGCCTGCCTAAATGGCGGGTTCTTTATCTCTTTTCTCTCTCCCTCTCTCTTTTCATTCTCTTACATATTGTGGATTGCAATACATACACTTAAAGGCCATCATGTGTATTTTTTGCCTGTATTTAATGCTCAGTTCTAGGTTGGATTAGCCCTTTCGACGTTTATTTGCACATGTTTCCTTCTCTGTCTTACCTAACCTCTGACTCCCACATGTTTGTGGTAATTTCCACTTTTGGTAAGACCTCCTGATCCACGTTTCACCTGACATTGAATTTTGGTATCATAATATGTATATATATATATATATATATATATATATATATATATATATATATTATGTCATGCAAATAAATGCAGTCATTCTATATCTCTCTCTGTCCTTCTGAATAATTTCAACATGATCCTTTCCATGTCCATCCATTTATAGGCAAATTTTATAACTTCATTTTTCCTAACAGCTGCATAGTATTCCATTGTGTAAATGTACCACAGTTTCTTTATCCGGTCATCAGTTCTCTGGCATACTGGTTGTTTTCAGGTTCTGGCTATTGTGAATAGCAGTGCTATGAAAATAAAAGTGTGGATGGTGTTTCCGCTGTGTGTTTTTGTCTTCACTTGATCACTTGGCTTCCCGTAGATCATCGATCACTCGGCGGGCACCAGTAACATCTCAATATGTCCTGTTACATGCAAGATAGCCCAAGGATATCTTCCCACTCCAGGAACATAAAGAGCCTCAAATCATTCCATCAAGTTATGGGAATGAGGTCTATAATTGTTACTGGTATTTGGCATGTCAAATACGACATGGGTAGCTTGCCAGGCTTTGCCGTGTGGGTGGGATAACCTTCTAGTCACCTCAAGACTCGAGCATTTTTTGATGAACTGTGCTGCCGAGCCGAGCTGCAGTCAGCTCTTCTGCTGGGTGGAGTTCTGATGAGAGGGAGTCCCGATGTGGAAAATGGCAGCCCTCATGGTGTGGGGGTTCCTCTGGCTTGTTGCGAGGATCTGCTGGGGTAGCGGGCCAGGGCTAGAACTCGCTATCCCTCCCAGACGCTCGTGATCAGCTGGGCACAGGAGAGCAAGTAGCAACTCTGCCCCATGTGTGTGTGTTTTTGGCGTCCCAGGGTATATTCCCAGGAGTGGTGTGGCTGGGTCAAATGGGAGCTCAATTTTTAGTCTTTGGAGGAATGTCCATATTGTTTTCCAGAAAGGTTGTACAAGTTGACATTCCCACCAACAATGTATGAAAATCCCCTTTTCCCTGCATCCACACCAGCACTTGTTGTTTTTACCCTTTTGGATATGGGCCAGTCTCTATGGTGTGAGGTTATATCTTATTGTTGTTTTGATTTGCATCTCTCTGATGATTAGTGATGATGAGCATTTTTTCATATGCCTTTAGACCATTCAAATTTCTTCATTGTCAAAGTTTCTGTTCATCTCTTCTCCCCATTTTTTATGGGGTTGGCTGTTTTCTTCTTATATAGTTTTACCAGTGCCTGATATATTCTGGATATTAACCCCTTATCAGATAGGTATTGGGTGAATATTCTTTCTCATTCTGTGGATTGTCTTTGTATCTTAGTCACTGTTTCTTTTGAGGTGCAGAAGCTCTTTAGTTTCATGTAGTCCCATATGTTTATCTTTTCTTCTAGTTGCTTTGTTAATGGTGTTTCACCTTTGAAGATGTCTTTAGCTCCAATGTCATGGAGGGGTTTTCCTATATTTTCTTCAACGTACCTTATGGATTCAGGTCTGATAGTGAGATCTTTAATACATTTTGATCTGACTTTTGTGCAAGGTGTTAGACACAGGTCCAAATTTATTTTTTCACATGTAGCTGTCCAGTTTTCCCAGCACCACTTGTTAAAGAGGCTTTCCTTACTCCAGTTTGGACTCTTTGCACCTTTATCAAAGATTAACTGATCATGTCTTTTAGGGTGGGTGTCAGGATATTCAACTCTATTCCATACGTCCACAGGCCTGTTTGTATTCCAATCTTTCTTAAGGGAGTCTGTAACATGCCTTGTAGGGACTGAAGCTTCCAAGTGCTTGTTTCTATATGCTAACATTTTTCTACAGCGCAGGTACATGGCATTGCAGGCACCTACACTCCTAGCTGTAGAAGTAGCAGGATTACACTTCCTAGACCTCATAACGTGAAGGAGTGAGATATAGGAATTGTCATTCCCCCATCTCTCTTTTTCTCTACACACACACACACATACACAAATGGGAATAATTTGGGGTCTTAGCAGTGCATGGAAGCCCAGACACCTCCTATTTTCCTGTCTGGTACTCCCAGTTTGTCACTTATCATACATAACCACTCCATCCACCCATACATCTATCCATCCACCCATACATCCATCCATCCATCCATCCATCCATCCATCCATCCATTCATCCATCCACCCACTGACCCACTCACCCACCCACCCACCCAACCAACCAGCCAAACAAACAAACAACCAAACAAACAAACAACCAAACAAACAAACAACATTTAAAAGTATTTACATTAAGTCAGAAGCCAGGAACCCAGTAGTGAACAGTATACTACCACTGTACTTAAGAAACTGATAGTCCATTCTATAATTGGTCATCCCAACCTTTTCTAAATCTAAAATGTTTGTCTATTTTCATATCCATCACCTTCTCAAATTCTGAAATAACACCAAAGCAAAGATCTCCTATTAATGAAACTCAGAGCACTTCATGATGCTTAATCTTCCTAGGGGACTTTTAAAATTTATAAGTAAAAAAAATAGATAAAATAAAATTCATAAGTCAAATTATAATATGGGACATTTAGACCTATTTTTCAACATTTTGGTAGTGTTTTATTTTATGAATAATATAGATTTTCCTACAAATTTTTAAAGATATACTTTGTCTACTTAAATTTTTCACTGATTCTGCATTGGTTTATAGCAGTATGAAATTTACGCGTACAGCTTACCATCTCTATATTTGAAACAGGCCTCAGCACAGACACTTCCAGTGCCACTGAAACACCCTTATACTTCGATCTTACTTTTCCCTCTGGAAGCCAACACAGTTTTTATGAGTCTGGGAGTTTTGTTTCTTAAATATCTTACCTTTTTAAAGAATGAAATACAAATCATTATAGGAACTTTTTGAAAATAGTGAGACAGATCGTGCTACCGCTCTGTGAAAGGAAGTAAACTGAGACTCAGATGAGCTAAATCCTCAAGTTTAACTTGAGAGGAAGTGGTAGAGGAAGATTCACCCTGGATTATTTGGGAATGCTGCCCCCAGATAAGGAAGAACAGTCTTTGCTCCCAAGGCCCATCGCACCAGAAACTGGAGCTTTTTTTTTCTATTCTTGCTTTCTGCCCCAACAAGAGCTTTCTTCCTGCATGATCCTGGTTTCTCTTGCATTCTGTTCTATGACTTAAACACCAATTTAAAATTTTTATTAGCTTATTCATATAATATTTTCCTCACCCTGAAGTCCTCCTTTAGAAAAAAAAGGTCTTGCTTATCTCTCTATTCCTCTTTAATTTTAGGAAAATACCTTGATATGGGCATTTTCTTTTTTCTTTCTTTTCTTTCTTTCTTTTTTTTTGCTTCTCATATGCCACCCTCCTGAGTTCATCAGTTTCCTGAAGCAGTTGTTTCCATTCCGCTGAAATGGCTAGCCCGTGCTGTTAGCTCCAATGCTCAGTTTTCAGTCCTCATCTTACTGGCTATTCAATAGCACTTGACACTAATGATCACTCCTGCGATCCTGAAACATTCTCATCCCGCCATACGTTCTGATTTTCTCCCCTGCATTAAGCAGTGTCCCACTTCCTTGTACTAAACACATAGTACTATACTTAAAATAAACACTCTCATGATAGTCAGCCTCTATCTTATTAGATGAATCAGAAGGTGCTGTATAAAATACAGATGCTAAAAATAAAGAAATACAAATGATTGGTTACTGTGTCATAATTGACCTTGTGATATATGTTTTATTTTTCCTAGGATATGGTAAATGAGGCATCTCCTTATATGTTTGAAGCTACCGAAAAAAGATTTTATTTCAAAAACGTTGCCATTTTGATTCCTGAGAAATGGAAGTCGAAGCCTGAGTATAAGAGACCCAAACTCGAGACCTACAAAAAACGTGAGAATATCAAGTTCATTTTTTCTAATTCAGTTTTCTTCTGTGATTCATATTTTACCCATAAACTGCAAAATCAAATAAAATTGTTTTAGTAAGCCCTAGTGTATATAAGTTTAATTTGCTAAGGTACTATAATGAGAACCATTTTCGAATTTCAGGCTGATGTTCTGGTTACAAAAGCTAATACTCCAGGTAATGATGAACCCTATACAGAGCAGATGGGAAACTGTGGAGAAAAGGGCGAACGGATTTATTTCACCCCTGACTTTATAGCAGGGAAAAAGCTTGCTGAATATGGACCACAAGGTAGGGTTATAGATAAAATAATCTTCTATATTGATTCAATAGTTTAATAGTAATTTATTACTTTTCTTATAAAGTGAAATATAGGCACTATTTTTCTGTGAAATCAAAAGTCAGAAATGATAGCATGGGACCGGAGCGATAGTACAGAGTGATCATATGGGATAGTTCATTTGCTTTGCATGCAGCTGACCTGGGTTTGATCCTCAGCATCCCATATGGTCCCCCAAGCACCTCCAGGAGTAATTCCTGAATGCACAGTCAGAAATAACCCTTGAGCATTGCCAGGTCTGACCAAAAAATATGATAGTATGCTTTATACCTTAAATAAGGATGCAGGATAGTATATAATAACATATAAAAATATATTATTATAAATATATTATATTTTATATACTGTATGTTTTATTATTACTCATAGATATGATATATGTTATTTATATACTATAAATACTATATACTATATTATATACTATAGAGTATAGTATATATGTAGTATATAATATATAGTACAAAATCATATAATAGTATATGATATAGTATACAATAAACTAACTTCAAAATAAAGTTTGTTTCTATTATATTCTTATAAATATAGTATTTTAGTTTTAAAATGTTTTAGATAACAACAATAACTGTAAAATAACTTTAATATAAAGTATTAGGTTTCTATGACACCTAATTAAGCACAATCTCATGCCTGCAATTCTGGTATTAGTCACCAGATGGCAGAGACTCACAATGATATCAGGCTTTTGTTTGATTTAAATATGAACATATCTATGGCAAGTCACAATTTGTAAGAGAAGGAAGAGAAAGAGAAAGAGAGAAAGAGAGAGAGAGAGAGAAAGGAAGAGTGCCTGCTATAGAGGCAGGCTGGGGGGTAGGGAGAGGGAATCTGGGGACATGGTGGTGGGAAATATGCACTGGTGGAGGAATGGGTGCTGGAACATTGTATGACTCAAACCAAATCATGAACAGCTTTGTAATTTTATATCTCACTGTGGTATAATAAAAAATAAACAATCATTAAAATGCAAGTTGTGACTGGCAGGTGGGACTAGACACATCTCCATTTCTAACAAGCTCTCTTTTGGTACTGATATTGCCCAACTATAGACCATACTTTGGGTACTTGGCGAAATAGTCTTAGAGTTCAGTTCTCAAAGTCCTGTGGTTAAAATTCAAAGCTCTTTAGTGTGTGTGTTGCCAGGAATTAAACTCAGGGCCTCACACTTGAAAGACAAGTTCTCTACCACTGAGGTTTTATCTTTCCCCAACCATCATTTACCATTCTTATATGATACTTTGAAAAACCTTTAGAAAAGGGTTGTTCAGAGTATAATTGCTTCATGTTGAAGCAATGGAGTGTATATTATATCTATTTTCCAAGAACACTAAGATGTTATTAGTGTTTTGACTGAGTTTAATTAATAACTATAATTAGGGTTTCTTAACTGTCTTGAGAAGATCAGAAGGTAATAAAATTTCTTCATTTAAATAAACAAGGCAGAGAAAATAAAGTAACAGACAAAGCACACTTGATGCCCTCTTGTCCCTTTCCAAACACACTAGAGCACCTTTAGAAAGGTCATCAGAAAGGTGTGTCCAAGAAACATACTACTTCATTGTTCCTTCACCATCTTCTGAGCAAAATGTTCCAGTGTATGACTCAATAAATAACACTGCCTCCTTCCACTCCTCTGTTTTCCCCAGCCGTTATTGTCATCACAAGTGTAATTGCTTTATAATCTCTCCTTCAATACCGTAACTCCAAGCCTGCTCCCTCACACCCTCCTTACCTCAGCACCTACAAAACATATGAAATAGTCAGGCTTCAGTGACTCACCATACAAATTCACTCAACTTCCCTCCTAATATACATTTCGAAAATCCTGGGCTGTCTATAAGTCAATAAGGTTCATCCAAATTTAACAAAATTTGGATTTTGTTAAATCCAAATTTGGAGAGCCTATTAAGTTGCAGCCACTAAGTGTTAAGACATGACAATGAACAACTGCCTAATGTAGATGACTGGCATGTAACAGTGCTGACAATAGAGTATTAAAAGTGTCATAATGAAAAATAAAAGTACAAATAAAGAATATTTGAGCTAATTTGCGGATGTCACAGAATGACTTCTAGTGGATATAAGCTTGCCTTTAAAGAAGGAGAAAGAGTTAGCCAGGCAGAGATATGACTATTCCAAGATGAAGATGTAAAAAATAAAAACAGAGATAAGCAAGAGTCTCTAGAAAGCAAAAGGAGTTTAGAAATTTATAGTGATTTAAGAGTTTTGAAAGTGGTTGGAGAATGGCAAGAGTTAAGGATACAGAGGAGCTTGGAATGCCATGTAGAAGTAGGACCTAACCCAGTGCACCAAAGGGAAACTGCAGAAGGCACGAAGGCAAATTGAGTTGTGTGGTAATTCCCGATTAAGTGGCTATTACGCTTACTTGAAATATGAGAACAAGGTCAAAGTAAAAAGGGTAGAGGTGGAGGACCAGACTTTGAGGTGGGGTCAGTTATGAGTCACAAGGAAGAAGGACCAATTTAGAGCTAGTTGTTTGGGAGGACCTGCTAAATTCTGGCTCTCACAGCTAATTGCATGAACTAGCATTACACTTGGGTGACTAGGGATCTTAGATACCTGGCTATGCATGTCATTCTCCAGGCTGTAAGCTATGAAGGGCAGGGCAGTTCTTTCATCTCTGTATAAGCAACTGCCTGGCACTTACTAAGTGCCTCATTCACATTTGATGAGTCAGAGTAAGCAATTGTATTTTTTCAAAAATTTAAAAGTTTCCTATCAGATTCTTACTACCAAAAGCAAAGTTAATCTAAAAAAATATCATCACATGCACTGAACAAAACAAATTCATAACAAAGCATAACAACATTCAGAATTATTTTCTCCTAGTGTGAGAAAGAAATGTTCCCATTGTCATATAATCAAGTATTTGAAATATTTTCTCACAGGAAGAGCATTTGTCCATGAATGGGCTCACCTACGGTGGGGAGTATTTGATGAGTATAATGATAACCAGAGATTCTACTTATCCAAAGGAAAAATCAAACCAGTAACGTATGTATATTTTGATTTAAATTTTCCCAAACTTTTGAGTTGCAACTATTTAATCTTGATGAACTTAAAATCAGCAGACTTCTCTCTTATTAGTTAATTCTTCCTTAGTCATTTCTTTTTTCTTTTTTCACTCCTACAAAATGACCTTTGTTCACTTCACAAGTGCTTCAACTACAACTATAAATCACTTGCCTCCTTTCAGTAAGTAAGGAAAACCATAAGAAATCCATCTTGCTGGGCCGGAGTGATAGCCCAGCAGGTAGGGCGTTTGCCTTCGCACGCCAGCCCATGCCATCCTGGGTTCTATGGCATGGGCCATAGAACCAGCATCCCATATGGTACCCCAAGCATCCCATATGGTACCCCGAGCACCACCAGGGAGTAATTCCTGAGTGCAGAGCCAGGAGAAACCCCAGAGCATTGCCAGGTGTGACCCAAAAAGCAAAAAAAAAAAAAAAAAAAGAAAGAAAGAAAAAATAAATACATCTTGCTATGTTCAGATCCAGTATCAGGTTTAGTGACATAAAACTAGAGGGACTTTTTGATGCTTTAAACACAGAATGACATCTTTATGGACTGTATTACTTTGAGTGTGTCTGGGAGGGGTTGTGGAATTTTCAACAAACACAACTGAATAGTAAAATAAAACAATAAACTCTCCCAATTCAAAATAAACCACAAATAATGTCAGGAGAAAGCAAACTAAGCTTTAGAAACTACTCTTGGCTACCATTATTTTATGGACTAGGTCACAACTTGTTCTCATACAAACACAAAAAAATACAGAACTTTTCCATTTATTTTACAGTACTATGTGTTCAAATTGACATATGAAATGAAAAAGAGGTATATACTATAAATAACAACTTTCAAAAAAAAGTATTAAAATAAATTACATTTTGCAGAATCAAAGGAGTAACAGACACACTAAGACCAAGTAGGCTTCTTCTTCCCTAAACCTGGAAATGCTGTGAAAGTAACTAGGCTTTTCCTTCCCCCTGAGATCAGGGACAAGACAAGGTTGCCCCCTCTCACCTCTTTTATTCAATATAGTACTGGAAGTACTTGCCATAGCAATCAGAGAAGAAAAGGACATCAAGGGCATCCAGATAGGCAAGGAAGAAGTCAAGCTATCATTATTTGCAGATGACATGATATTATACCTAGAGAACCCTAAACTCTCTACCAAAAAACTCCTAGAAACAATAGACGCATATAGTAGAGTGGCAGGATACAAAATCAACACCCAAAAGTCAGTGGCTTTCCTATATACAAATAGCGAAACAGAAGAAAGGGATATTAAGGAAACAATTCCATTCACAATTGTGCCACAGAAAATCAAATACCTAGGAATCAACTTACCCAAGTATGTAAAGGACCTGTACAAAGAAAACTACAAGACACTGCTCCAAGAGATAAAAAGAGGACACAAGGAAATGGAAACACATTCCCTGTTCATGGATGGGGAGAATCAACATTGTCAAAATGGTAATACTCCCTAGAGCTCTGTACAGATTCAATGCAGTCCCTATAAGGATACCGATGACATTCTTCAAAAAAAATTGACCAAACGCTCCTGAAATTTGTATGGAACAATAAACCCCCAAGGATAGCTAAAAGCAATCCTCGGGAAAAAGAAGATGGGAGGCATCACCTTTCCCAACTTCAAACTGTACTACAAGGCAGTAGTAATTAAAACAGCATGGTATTGGAATAAAAACAGACCTGTGGACCTATGGAATAGAATAGAGTATCCTGACACCCAACCTCAAACACATGATCATTTAATCTTTGATAAAGGTGCAATGAGTCTAAAATGGAGTAAGGAAAGCCTCTTCAACAAGTGGTGTTGGGAAAACTGGGCAGCAACGTGTAAAAAAATGAATTTGGACCTGTGTCTAACACCATGCACAAAAATCAGATCAAAATGGACTAAAGATCTCAATATCAGACTTGAATCCATAAAGTACATTGAAGAAAATATAGGAAAAACCCTCCACGACATTGAAGCTAAAGGCATCTTCAAAGGTGAAACATCACTAACAAAGCAACTAGAAGAAAAGATAAACATATGGGACTACATGAAACTGAAAAGCTTCTGCACCTCAAAAGAAACAGTGACTAAGATACAAAAGCAGTCCACAGAATGGGAAAGAATATTCACCCAATACCCATCTGATAAGGGGTTAATATCCAGGATATATCAGGCACTGGGAGAACTTTACAAGAAGAAAACAAACAACCCCATCAAAAAATGGGGACAAGAAATGAACAGAAACTTCAGCAAGGAAGAAATTCGAATGGCCAAAAAACATATGAAAAAATGCTCATCATCACTAATCATCAGAGAGATGCAAATCAAAACAACAATGAGATACCACTTTACACCACAGAGACTGGCACATATTCAAAAGAGCAAGAACAACAAGTGCTGGCGTGGATGTGGGGAAAAGGGGACACTCATCCATTGTTGGTGGGAATGCCGGCTGGTACAGCCTTTCTGGAAAACAATATGGACTTTCCTCCAAAGACTAGAAATTGAACTCCCATTTGACCCAGCCATACCACTCCTGGGAATCTACTCTGGGAAACCAAAAATACGCGAGCGGAAACACCATCCCTACTTTTATGTTCATAGCAGCATTATTCACAATAGCCAGAATCTGGAAGCAACCAGAGTGCCCGAAAATCGATGACTGGATAAAGAAGCTTTGGTACATCTACACAATGGAATACTATGCAGCTGTTAGGAAAAATGAAGTTATAAAATTTGCCTATAAATGGATGGACATGGAGAAGATTATGTTGAGTGAAATTAGCCAGAAGGAGAGAGACAGATACAGAATGACTGCATTTATTTGCATGGCATAAATATATATGTACATATTATGATACCAATATCCAAGGTCAAGTGAAACATATATCAGGAGGTCTTGTCAAAGGTGGAGATTATCACAAACGTGTGGGAGTCAGAGTTTAGGTAAGACAGAAAATGGAACAGGGGGCTAACAATAGTCGAGGGTACTAATGCCAACCTAGAACTGAGCATTAAATAGAGGCAAAAGGATACAAATGACAACCTTTTAATGTATGTTCTGTAATCCATAGTCTGGAAGGGAAGGAAAAGAGAAAGAGAGAGAAAGGGAAAAGAAATAAAGAACCTGCCATGGAGCAGGGCTGGGGGAAGGGGGAGGGAACCGGGGATGTTGGTGGTGGGAGATGGGCACTGGTGGAGGGACGGGTGCTGAAACACTGTATGACCAAAACCCAAACATGAACTTTTTAATTGTATATCTTTTTATTTGTATATCTCACGGTGGTATAATAAAATACTTAAAAAAAAAAAAAAAAAAAGTAACTAGGCTTTTCTATTAAAAGGAAAAATATATGATTATTCCAATAGAGTCACAAAAAGAACTTGACCTTGTGAAATGCTATCATAAGGAATTTAATCATTTACACACATTTGAGTTTAAAATACTTCTAGAAAAGGAATTTGGTACAGCACAGCTCTCTACTTTAAATGCTTATACTTCTGTGTGTCTCTGGGCTTTTTAAAGAGTTAAACTTTGCTTTTGTTCTGTCTCTCTTGGTACAATTATTCCTGATGGGAACTGTACTGGCTACGGAGACCAGCCTTGGCTTGATTTCTCCCACAGGAGCATCACTGCTTTCTATTTCCCCCATTATTTGTCAAATTCATACTCTTTCAGCTTGGCCAAATTTCATTATGTTTTTATGTATTTCATCATTGTTCCTCACATTATGGTTAAATAGACACTAAATGCCTCCTTTAGCCACAGAAATGTTCCAGTTTCCCGCACCGTGTTTCCTCTGCACAACATAGAGCACATGCCAGCATCACTTCCCTAGTGTGATCATGTTAGACTTGCCTCTTAAATCTCAGCCAATGAACGTGTCAAGCAGTCTACATAATATTTAATAGTGAAAACACTAGAGACAGTCTTGGGAATAAGGAAAGGAGGGCCACATTAGCACGGTTACTTAATCTTATTTAGAAAGTTGTCGCCTCTGCAATAAGTCATTAGGGAGTTTAAGAAAGGGGGCAGATAGGGTGCTGATCTTGCACGTAGCTGACCCAGGTTTAATCCCTGGCATTATGTATGGTCTTCTGAGCACTGCCAGGAATGACTACTGAGTGCAGAGCCAAGAGTAACCCATGTGCATTGCTGGGTGGGGCCCCAAAACCAAAAAAAAAAACAAAGGAGAAGGCTATTAGAAAATAAGAGAATAAAACTGCTTTTATACAAATGATGTATGGTTTTACAAAGCCAATGGGAAAAAAATCACTGTATCACTGTATCACTGTCTTCCCGCTCATCATCGATTTGCTCGAGCGGGCACCAGTAACATCTCCATATGTCCTGTCTCATGCTAGTAGAGCCCTAGGGCATCTGCTTGCTCCAGGAATATAAAGAGCCTCAAACCATTCCATCAGGTCATGGGAATGAGGTCTATAATTGTTACTGGTATTTGGCATATTAAATACGACACGGGTAGCTTGCCAGATTCTGCCATGCAGGTGGCATACTCTTGTAGTCACCTCTGATCTCCAGCATTTATTGATGAACTGCATGGCCAAGATCAGCTCTTCTGCTGGGTGGAGTTCTGATGAGAGGGAGTCTGGATGTGGAAAATTGCGGCTCTCATGGAGTGGGGGGGGTCGTCTGGCTTCTTGCGAGGCTCTGGTGGGGTGACGGGCCAGGGCTAGAACCCGCCATCCCTCCCTGGTCCCTCATGAGTGGCTGGGCACAGGGAGAGCCAGTAGCAGCTCTGCCCCATCTCTTTGAGTATGGGAATACATAGAAATTAAAATTGACAAGGGAAGGAAGGTAATAGGTAACCAGACACAAAATGAATTCTCAAATTGTCTTTACATATGTTAAAATAAGACAGAGAAGGAACCAGTGTGCCAACATATGTTGGAAATGGTCACACCAGACTATAACTGAGCATTTAACATAGAACTGAGTGTTGATATAGATAAAGGGATATGCATGACAATATCTAAAGGCACGTATTGCAAGCTACAATGAGAAGAAGAATAGTGAAGAAGAACAAGAACAAGAAGAAGAAGAACAAGAAGAACAAGAAGAACAAGAACAAGAAGAAGAACAAGAAGAACAAGAACAAGAAGAACAAGAAGAAGGAAGAGAGAGAGAGAGAGAGAGAGAGAGAGAGTACCTGCCATAGAGACAGGCTGGGGCATGGGGGAAGGAAAGCTGGGGATATTGGTGATGGGAAGGGTGCACTGGTGGAGGAATGGATCTGGAACACTGTATGACTGAATTTTAATCATGAACAGCTTTGCAACTGTATATCTTACGGTGATACAACAAAAAATAATAATCTGGTCCAAAAACATAATGGAAAAAAATAATCCAAGATGGCAAGCAGTTATATAATAGTACAATAAATTCTAAGAAACGTGAAAGTCATAGTTGACAAAAACTATAAAATTCTTTTAAAACACTCTAAAGATAATTCAGATAAATTGGGAGAATTTAAATTCATATAATATGAAAATCCAACCCAAATATACAATTTCATAAAACTCTAGCTTCATAACAGTATGTTGACTTTCAACTTATTAAAAAAATCCTGAAGTTCATTCAGTAGATAGCAGCCAAGAACTTTCCCTTATAAAATAATAGCAGTAATGGGAATTTTATTACTGAATTTTAAATATACTACAAAGCTATATTAATTTTGTAATACTTAACCATTTTATGTAATTAAACACAAATCCATAAAAAGGCAAAACATTAAGAAAATCTGGGCAATTTTCTTTCAACTGTTTGGGAAAAATTAACAAACCCTTTCCCAGATGGATAAGTCCATTAATAGGAAAAAAAACTAAAATCAGGGTCTAGAGAAGAACGAGAAGTGATCCCCAAGGACAGAGCCAGAAATAAATCCTAACCACTACCAGGTATTGCCTAACCCTACCCCTGTCCCCAATAAAGGTATTAACATGTGTAAGCATTAACACAAAGTAAAATCTCAATTAACTGAAAATTCAAGTACTAATCAAAAAATGTATGATATAAATGTATTAGGAAAGCAACAGAAAGTGTCATTCAGCTTTTATTAAAAAATGAGACCCCTGATTCCAGATGCAGGACTAAGAAAACTAGATAGATGCTGTTTCAGGACCTTGATCTTAATTCTCACACCAATATAAGCAAAACTTAGTTTTTACTGATGCATAGAAACAAATTTTCAGATAATTTTGGAGTGTCTTGGGTGCTTTACAGAAAATAGAAATGACTCTATTAAGTCTAATATTTATTTTTTCTATAAGAAAAGAGAAGATATATTTCATATATAATTGGAATATAATTGAAATATATAATGAAATATATAATTGAAATATATAATGAAATTATATATTTCATATATAATCCAAGGGAAAGAGTTTTTTCCCTTGGATTATATATGAAACGAGTTCTCTTATTTTCTACTAGCCTTCTCCTTACTTTATTTGATTTTGGGTCTCACCCTGAAGTGCTCATGGGTTACTCCTGGCTCTGCACACAGTAGTCATTCCTGGCACGGCTCAGGAGACCATCTAGAATACCAGGGGTCAAATCTGGGTCACCTTCATGCAAGACAAGCTCCCTATACCCCGCTTTCTGAAGTTCCCTATTGACTTACTGCAGAGGCTACAACTTTCTAAATAAGATTAAGTAACTGTGCTAATGTGGCCCTCCTTTTCTTATTCCCAAGACTGTCACTAGTGTTTTCACTATTAAATACTATGCAGGCTGTTGACACTTTCATTGGCTGAGTTTTAAGAGGCCAGTCTACCATGAAGTGACCTTGGCATGTGCTCTATGTTGTGCAGAGGGAAGATGGGGAATCTGGAAACCTCTGTGCGGCTAAAGGAGGCACTCGGTATCTATTTAACTGTGAGGCATGTTGTCTACGAATTCTAATCCTTCGAAATGGTTATATCACCTAAATAGCTAACCTTAATATATTTTCAGATGTCCAGGAACTATTACTGGAGAAAATAGAGAACAAAAAATGTTCGGGGGCAGCTGTTTAGAAAAACCATGCAGGCCTGACAAAACCACAGGATTGTACAGTAAGGACTGCCGCTTCCTGCCCCACGCTGACCAGACTGAGAAGTCTTCCATAATGTATTTACAAAGCCTGATGTCTGTAAGTGTTCTGTTCCTTCCTCCCTTCTTGACATGGATTTAGTGAACCCATTAGCCCTGAAGCTATGAGAGGAGCACATTTTAGGAAAGTATCAGTAAGAAGTTGATTTTCTGGGGAACAAAACTGTACTCTGGGAATACAAAATCAGGATAAAGTCAGATCTTTCTCTTAATCTTTTTGAAGGTTCATTCTTGCTTTTTTGTGATCTCCTCTCCACACTATTTTTACCTTAGTAATAATTTTTAGCTTAGTGATAATTCTAAACTTTTGGTACTTGCAGAAATTTTGAGTCCTAAAAGTTTAGAATTACTTTAAACAGTCTTAAAATTGGAAAAGCACAAAAAAAATTTTTGATTTTTTAAATAGCATTGATGGTGTTAGAGAGTTTGTACACAGTTTAACAGTTTCAAATAAATTAAAATATATCTTAATATTTTAATGACAAATTCTCTAAAATGAACTTTGCTAACTACACAAATTAGTAAAATGGTACACACTTAAACAGCTGACTTTGGTGGGAAACCACTCTTCCAATTTCTTAAGCAAAACTTTTATTTTTTGAAACAGAGAAAAATAGCTTGCAAGAGTTTGTTAATACCAACATGGTATAAGTCTAAGAGCTAGGTGCATAGATCACCTGAGCCATCCTTGGTTTCTGTGACATTTCCAGACTTACTCAGAAACTTCCAAGAAGAGGCAAAAATTATGTGTTTTAAATTAACCAATTTAGTTCAAATGTGGATTTTAAAAAGCCATTTACAATATTTTAATCAAGCTAGTCAAGATTTTTATCAAGTAGCCTGCTTGTATTTATGTCATTTTCTTGAACTTTCAGGTGGTGGAATTTTGTACAGAAAAAAAACCACAATAAAGAAGCCCCAAATGAGCAAAACCAGAAATGCAATCTCCGAAGCACATGGGAAGTGATTCGTGATTCTGAGGACTTTAAGAAAACCACTCCTATGACCACCCAGCCACCCAAGCCCACCTTCTCATTGCTGCAGATCGGGCAAAGAATTGTGTGCATGGTTCTTGATAAGTCTGGGAGCATGAAGGTATATTTACTAAGTCTTAACTGTCTGCAGGCTGGTCTCACAACTGTACCTAAGATCTGTGCTGTAACGCGAGACTGATGGGATTAAACAATCCCACTCCACCCAAGCTAGAACAGTGACAATATCATTGCCATCAGAAGTATCAACTTCAGCTTTTCAATAAAAATTGTGTCAAGTCTCCCATTTGCTGCATAAAATTTGCTTTCAATTTCTGAATAAATGCTTAAAGTACAGTCCTAATAATTTTTGTTTTGCTGATACTACGTAGGTTAATAGATCTATTACTAATGTATTAATGATTTTTAAATCTAACTTTATATCTTAGGGGTCCTAGAGTTCTACCCAAATATGCAATACAAAAGGAATTTTATCCGCATAGAAGTATACAACTTAAGTGTTTATTTTAGAGACAATCACATTCCAAAGCTCTCTAACTTGCTCAGTGTTTAGTCGGTTCAGGTAAGCCCCACCTAACTGCCTTTCTTCTGCTTTTCCATTCAGGCTGATAATCGCCTTGGCCGACTGACTCAAGCAGGCAAACTTTTCCTGCTGCAGACCATTGAGCAAGGGTCCTGGGTTGGAATGGTGGCATTTGACAGTGTTGCCTCTGTGAGAAGTGAGCTCATACAGATAAACAGTGGCAGTGACAGAAACACACTCATCAATAGCTTGCCCACACAAGCGGCAGGAGGAACGTCTATCTGCAGTGGACTTCGATCAGCATTTACTGTGAGACAATTTTCACTGCCATATTTGCCAATGTTACAGCATCTATTTCTCACAAATACCCCTTTTTGGTATTTCCGTATACACTTATTCTCTAGTTGAATTATAATTAAAGGTGGAGCAATGATTTAAATGATACAAAGGTAAAGACTCACAAAACTCTTATGACTAATTCACTTATACTATTGTACTTTACGGGATCTTTGCATTTATTTATTTTTTTTGGCAAGCTTGCTTGCATTCAAATTTCTATTCATGGTGTGCCTTCTACTTGCCAGGCTACAGAGGCAATAAAAACACCATTAAGGCTAAGTGGGCATGAGGTCTCATGTCATAGAGATTGTAATTTTTTGGGAGGTGACATTTTAATCATATAGTTATGAAAGTTAGTGTGTGATTATAAAATAAAACGAGCGCTATAAAGGACAGGCAAACAGGGTATTTTATAAGGAAAAGGTATCTTTTGTAAGAAAAAAAGAAGCTTTGACAAATGGCTGAACTTTGAAGTAGTCAAAATACCCCCAATGTCTAAATAGAAAGGACCTCCTTTCAGAAAACTTAATAGATGATTTATTATGTAAGGATGCCTTACAAATGTATTTGTGATTTATTTTTTTGGTTTTGGGTCACATTTGGTGATGCTCGGGGGGTTACTCTGGCTCTGCTCTCAGGCATCACTCTTAGTGGTGCTTGGGAGACACCATGTGGGATGTCAGGGATCAAACCGTGGTCAGCTGTGTTTAAGGCAAGCATCCTACCTGCTGTGCTAGCTCTTTGGCTGCATGTAATTGTGGTTTTATTGAGGGAATAACCATAATCTCATTTGATCATCCAATCATCTTATTCAACTCACATAGCATTTTATTGGCATGGTCAACAAAATAAAGAATAAAATTCTCTTATATTTAAGTTA
Organism: Cryptotis parvus; assembly: GCA_021461705.1. Classification (NCBI taxonomy): domain Eukaryota; kingdom Metazoa; phylum Chordata; class Mammalia; order Eulipotyphla; family Soricidae; genus Cryptotis; species Cryptotis parvus. Next base: position 95,051 of record JAJIBD010023594.1, on the reverse strand, counting down.
TTTGATAATGTTCCCACTACTTACCTTTTTTAGGTCTTAGGGCTCTCTTGAAGGCACCCTATATTTAATAAAACTTAATTTCCCCTCTTCACTTCTGTGCTAGCTTCTCAAAGTACTCTTTCCTTTAGTATGTCAAATCACACTTTTCTGCTAAGAACTATCACAGATACCACATTCATTTTTAACAAAAAATTATTTTGTATTGAGGCACCATTAGTTTACAAGGTATCAGAGAACCTCTGGGAGCTTGTGAAGTAGAGATTGTGTGAGGGACACCACAGACATTTTCCTAATTGCTGCCCCAGGCTCTATCCTTGAAAAAAAGTCCAGCGTTCCACTTTCTGCAGGAAGAGAGAGTACAGAATGCTGTCAAGATCCATGGATGTTGCTGATTTAAAATCTATTATGTAAAGAGACATTTAACTTTTCCCAGACATCTTTATTTATGCCCTCTGCAATTTTGTTTCTCATTCCTTAAATACCCTTTCCCTAAACACCATGGCATCTCTGAGTCTAAATCATGCCCTACATTATATCCTTAGACTATTCAGAAGAAATTCTCAACAGATGGGGCTGAAATAGTACTGCTCACTGATGGGGAAGACAATACCATAAGTGGATGCTTCAATGAAGTGAAAAATAGTGGAGCCATTATCCACACCGTTGCCTTGGGGGCCCTCCGCAGCGAAAGAACTTGAGGAGCTTTCTAAAATGACAGGTAAAGGATGATCGATTTGGTCCCACTGTTTTCTCTCGCATTGGAATGGGAGCTCCAGTGATCTGGAGAGTTGTGGAAGGGTAGGATAGAGATATAGAAAGTCTTTTGGGTCAACTAGCTCCCTTACTTCTTAATCACCAATAGGTCTGACTCTACCCATTTATTTGAAGACCTCGATTCTAGAATTAGGGCAGTGTGAAGATGGAATAAGCATAGCAAGCTGATGATGACTTTGGGCTCTCTTCCCAGAGATTTTGTAAGATCTGGGAAGAATCTAATAGGTTGCTCAGGAGCCATTCACCTCCATTACCTAGTAATGCCATTATACAAGTACTGTTTCAGCAATAGATAGTACAATGAGGGACAAATTTTTGGTGTCTTTAATTCTACCTGGGAAAGAAGTGTCCAGAAATATGGCATCTGAGTTGAGATTCACAAGGAGCTACAAAGGGTGAAGGAGATACTGGATGTTGCTCTGTACAATATAACTCTATTAAAGCTCTTTGGACCAGGGATATATTACAGTGGGCTGTAATATATCTCTTTGGACCAGGGATATATTACAGTGCATGATTTACATCCTAGAACCCTGGGTTTAATAATGACAGTAGTGACTGCCAAGCAACTCTCTGATGGCATCCCATGAATAATGTGACATGTGGCTCCCAAATCAAAAAAACCAAGCAGAAAAATGAATATATTGTTTATCACTCCCATATGCCAATGAATAATTAAAATGAATCCCATTAGTTTTTCTTAGTTCTTTAACAGTATATGTAGTCATTTAATAAATTAGAGACAGTATTACATATTTTAATTATTAAGTTGAAGTCCTTTCTGAAGCATTTCAATTGTTGCTCCTAATACAACCAGTTTTAGGCTGGGTTTCTTAAAGCTTAAAAATGGGATCTGAGTGCATGTCATTTACAGAAGGAAAGCTCTTAGGCAGAATGGAAGGAGGGAAAGAAGGACAGGAACTAAATCTATGTATGAACTTGGTCAGTGTCTAGCTGAAGCATAAACTCACGGGGGCCCTGGATCTGTAATTAGAGATGCAAAGGGAGAGGACTGGGCTTTTGTGCTACTGTGTCTTTCAGTCAGTGATTATACCAACTCGATTGTGGGGAAACTTTTATTGGACTTGGGTGATATTACAGCATAAATGTACTTTCAAGACAACTATCTTAGTTTCCTCTGTTCTAATTAGCCCATGAATTTTTAGGTCTGCTAGATAATCTTATTTCACCATATGTTACTCTTTTTTATAATTGTCCCTTGACAGATATGTTTTCTAATGTTGTATATAAACACCTTTCCTGATGTGGGAGTACACTCAAAATTTCAACTTATCAGAATTGTATCTAAAGTAAGAATAAGTCACTAGACCTTGGAGTAATGCTAGATCACGATCACGATCTTCCCGTTGATCATCTATTTGCTAGAGCGGGCACCAGTAATATCTCCATATGTCCTGTCTCATGCCAGTAGAGCCAAAGGGCACCTGCTTGCTCCAGGAACATAAAGAGCCTAAAACCATTATATTAGGTCATGGGAATGACCTAATATAATTGTTACTGGAATTTGGCATATCAAATACAACACGAGAAACTTGCCAGGCTTGCCGAGCGGGAGGCAAACTCTTTTAAACACCCCCAAATAAAGCATTTAATGATGAACCGTGCGGCGCGCTTGCACGGAGCGGCTGTGATGGGCTGGTCTGCTGGGTGGAGTTCTGACGAGAGGGAAGTCCAAAAGTGGAAAATGCTAGATGGACTTTCTTATATGCAAGTGCAAGACCTTTTTACATAATAATTTCACTACATCAGAGATTCCTGGATGTTTTGCATATAGTTGAGTAGTCAGTTAACAGATGTTGATGAAGATTTTATTTAGTAGGATTTAAAAAATTGGATCAGTCTGAGGAGATCATTAGCACACGCTCTGTACTCATGAAGTCTTGAGTTTGAATTCTGACACCATATACTCCTCTGCATCCCCATACCACCACTGGGTATAGTCTTCATGGGACCCAGCACTTGTGGGCCAAAGTAGCACCATGTCACTGGGCTTGAGCCTATAACCTTTAGGCCTGCACAGACAAGTACATCACCAAGAGTGACACTGCCAAAAAATTAGTGCCAACTTCTGAGACAATCTGAAGATTACTTGACATAGCTACTATTGATTTAATAATACAATAAAATATTTATCTCATGTATTCAGTGTCTTAACATCGGGCAAAATGTTGCAAATAATTGCTTTAATTTTCTAGAAGATAATCTTTACACAATTGCATTTTAGGTGGTATACAGACATATGCTTCAGATCAGGCTCAGAACAATGGTCTTATTGATGCTTTTGGAGCCTTTACTTCAGGAAATGGAGATGTTTCCCAGCGTTCTATTCAGGTTAGAGTTACTCTTTAAGTTTTTCATGTTGGAAATGATTATAGCAAAGATGTAGAGTTTAACAGTTAAAATGTTTCTATACTCTTCTAGTAGTAATTAAAAGTTCTAGTTTGATATTGGGCATTATTCCTAAAATGCAACACAATTCATTTAAACAAGGAAATTAGTGTTGAAATGACAGTAAGTTATGTCCTCATTTGAAACAACAACACAGAATGTAATAAGTTCTGTAATTCTTTTTAACATCTGGTAATAAGCACTCAGCAACCTAATTGGCTTAGAGTTGTGTTTAGAATAGATCATCGTAATACAATTTTTTGGAACAAGTCTTCAGGATTACTTATCCTATTTTTCCATTACCTCAGATCCCTGACATTTGCCAATATTTTCTTGCTGTACAGTTAAGCTACTTTGTACTGTTAAAAGTCCATATTGCATGTTTATATATCTGGACCTTGTTGTGTGTCTGCCCTGGTCATTTCTGTGACCAGGGACAAAGAATTTTTTTCATTGAATCACCACGAGATACAGTTATCAGGCTTTCACGATTGAGTTTCAGTTCATACAATGTTCCAACACCCATGCACACTCCACCAGTGTACATTTCCCTCCACCAATGCCCCTCTCCTGCTACCCACTTATCCCCCAGTCTTTCCCTATAGCAGGCACTTCCCTTATTTCTCCATCTCTCTCTCCCTCTCTCACATTGGGCATTATTTTTTGCAGTACAGGTACTGAGAGATTATCATGTTTTTTCCCCCCTTTATCTACTTTCAGCACACAGTTCTTATGCAGGGCGATTATTTACAACTATCTTTAACATAGTGATCTCTTCCCTATCCCAACTATCTTTTGTCCAAGCATTTGAAGCAGGCTTCCAATAGTGGACCAATCCTCCTGGCCCTTGTTTCTATTGTCCTTCAGTATTGGCTTCATATTATTTTATTTTCACATCCCACAAATGAGAGCTGTCGTTCTATACAGAGAACTTCTTATGTTCTGGATAGAAGCCATACAACTTCTATAAATATTTCTGGTTCTATAATTTAAAGAAACCTAAAATTTATTTTAAAAGTTCTGGAACTTTTTGGGACCAGAACGATAGCCCAGTGGTAGGGCGTTTGCCTTGCATGCGACTGGCCTATGCCGGGCCGAGTTCAATCCCCAGCACCCCATATGGTCCCCAGAGCACCACCAGGAGTAATTTCTGAGTGCAGAGCCAAGAGTAACCCCTGAGTGCCGCCAGGTGTGACCCAAAAAAGCCAAAAAAAAAAGTTTTGGGAATTTCTTTAAAGGGAAAATGTACTTATAATATACTTTGATGATGATAACCCATAACTGAAAACTTTTACCTAGAGTGAATAAACAACACTAATATATATTTAATTAGAACTTTTACTGTGGAAGTTTGAAGGTAAAAGAATAATATAGCACCAAAGGCAAATAGTGAAAAAACAAAAGAGTTTCTCTTTATCAATGTAGTATTTGTTCAATCGAGAAGACTTATTTCTTTGGGTGATTCTAGTTAAAACAAGACACAAAAGTCAGTTTAGAAACCAGAGTATTGTGCATTAGAAACAAAGCTAACAAAAGTTTATAGGAAGATTTTGCTCATTATTCTTGTTTTTTTAAAGAAACCAAATGGGGAAACAGCTTCATAAATGAGCAGTACTCATTGACCACCTTCCAGGAGAATCATTTATTAGAGCCCTTTATCTTCTCCATATCCAAGATCATCATCACCTATAAAATTACAATCTAGTGCTATGACCAGGCCTCCTAATGTTTTAAAAGCTATCCATCCAAGAACACTAACTATCCAGTAAATCATCCTCAAATCTATACTTTTACAAAATGTTTTAATGGTTTCTAACCTTAATTCCTATCCTACCTTCCTTTATTCTTCTTCAAACAAATTAGTCTTGACATTAATGTACGGACTATGATAATGTTTGATCTTACAACTAGATATTTTCAATTCAAACAACCTATCTGTGAGTGAAAATAAGTCCCATTCAGTACCCTTAATTTATTGTCTTGTATATGATCTGAGCTGTACAAACTAGAAGGTATAAAGTAGAAATAAGAACAGCATAAAGAAAAAACTCAGATTGGGAGTTCACAAAATAGATAAATTATCTATAGATGGCAGGCCATAAGAATACCACAGACAGATGTATGGTTAAAGTGGTAATTTAATTTAACTTTTATGGATAGGTAAGAATTAAATAAGAGGGAAGAATATACAAGCTTGTAGGAAAAAGCAGAGTATGATAAAGCAATAAAGGGAAGATTTATGAGGATCATTGGGGAAATGTCTGACTTGGGCATAGGAAGAAACATTTGGATGGCAAATTTGGAAAACTAAGTTATAATTAGATCATAATAAACTTAAATATCAATTTAAGAACAGACACACCTGTGAATTTTTTAAATAGAAGAAAAGCAGAGGTATATTGGAAGATACTATGTGAGAGGAGAGGTATTCCCCAGAAAGTAAAGAGTTGTTTTTCTTAACAGCTGGAGAGTAAGGGACTAACCCTCCAGAACAACCAGTGGATGAATGGTACAGTGACTGTGGACAGCACTGTGGGCAAGGACACACTGTTTCTTGTTACCTGGACATCACAGACTCCCCAAATTTTTCTTTGGGATCCCAGTGGAAAGAAGCATGAAGGCTTTGTAGTGGATGCACAAACAAAAATGGCTTACCTTCAGATCCCAGATAATGCCAAGGTAGGAAAGTCTCTCTACTTCTGCTTTGCAATTGCACCATGTTTTAAACAATGTTTTTTTATAAAATGATTGCATCAATTTTGAATCAGTTTATTCAATAGGTAACCAAAGTGTTAAAATTTATAGTATTGATATACAAAGTTACTGCATACTATCACCACCAAACTGCCCATAATTGTATCAATTATTTAATTAAGCATTCTCAAATTCTCCTATATTTTAAAATTTAACTTTGAGTACCATGGTTTACAATAAAGAGTAACTGCTAAAATGAGAGTCAGTATTGAAAGAATGAGAGAAAGAACCATGGACAATACTCTAGCCAGTGCATATTACTAGTATGATAGCAAATCAAGAAAAATAAAAGGGTGGTAATTTGTTCCAATACTAAAGAAAGGACCATCAAATAGCATAGTAGTCAAAATGCAAAGTTATAGGGACAGAAAGATAGTACAGTGGGCAAGGTTCTCACTTTGTAAGCAGCCAACCTGGATTTGATTCCAAGCCTCATACATTGTCATCTGAGCACCTCCAGGAGTCATTCATGAGCACAGAGCCAGAAGTAACCCCTAAGCATTGCCAGGTGTGGTCTAAAATCAAACAAAAAATGGAAAATTATTTTTTAAAGCTTCAAACTCATAAAAGGTTTCCACTACCTAAGGAGCCCATCAATTTGTTCTTGCACTTGAGAAACCAGTAACGACATAGCTTTCAGGTCTCATTTTCCTCAACTAGGATTTTCTTGATAATAATAAGTATGGCCCAAATATACCAAAACTTTCCATGACCATTAGAGCACCAAGATCTTCTTAGTGTAGAAGAAGATCTATAACTATTTTTACAGTTTCTATAACTGTAAAATATTTATAACACTTAGACTCTTCCTATAAGAGTTTTGAGAAATCAAGACAGTGTCATCTACTTATTAATTTAATTGTCTTCTCTTCTCCCACATTTTTTGATAAGGTTGGCAATTGGAATTACAGCCTGCAAGCAAGCTCACAAACACTGACTTTGACTGTTACCTCCCGTGCATCGAATGCTACTTTGCCTCCCATAACAATTACTTCTAAAATGAACAAAGACATGGGCAAGTTCCCTAGCCCTATGGTAGTCTATGCAAAGATTCACCAAGGAGCCAAGCCAATTCTTAGGGCCAGTGTCACAGCACTGATAGAATCTGCAAGTGGCAAAACAGTTACCTTGGAATTATTGGACAACGGAGCAGGTAAGCACCAAGAAGCTGAACACCACATCTTTCTTTTCCAAGAACAATACAGGGGACAGTAGTAGGACATAATCTATGAAAGTAGGGAGTTTGGCTCTGAAAGTCTGGCTGAAAGAGGTCTCTGCCTCTCCTCAACTCCTTGATCACTTGATCACTTGAATCCAGTTATTTATCGATTTGCTCGAGCAGGCGCCAGTAACATTTCCATTGGACCCTATCAAGTGCCAATGTAGCCCAATGGCATCTGGTTGATGCAGGATTATGAAGAGCCTCAAACCGTTCCTTTAGGGTCTTTTCAAGGAAGTCTGACCATATTGTAGGTGGGCGGCCACGTGATCTTTTGACATCCCGTGGGATCCAGTTGGTAACGGCTCTAGTCCAGCGGTTGTCTCCAAATCGCATTTCGAGACAACCTCAACTCCTAAATTTTAAAACGTTGGAAAATGTAAGTAAGAAGTTATTTTCAGCTTTTGGAAAGACTCAAACTCATTAGTGGCTCAAATTGAATAAACTCAGAGGAATAACCTACCCCTTTGCTCTCCAATAAGGCATGCGAGAAAATTAATAGCTATTTTGTGTTAAGTATTTTGTCTGTGAGGATTGTGTAACCATATATACTTACAGTCTATCATCTTATCTTTGCCATGCACTTTTCAGATATTGTTACCTTTAAATTGCATTCTAAGAAATATAGGGTTTGGGGGACCAGAGAGATAGTATGGTGGGTAGGGCATTTGCCGTGCATGCTATAGAGCCAGGTTCAGTCCCTGGCATCCCATATGTTCTGCTACAAGTAATTCCTGAGTGCAGAGCCAGGAGTAGCCCCTGTGCATTGTCGGGTGTGACCTCCCCACAAAAAAAAAAACACACAAATAAATATAGGTTCTAAATCTGGCAAGCAGCAAGGATGGACTGCAGCAAAGGTCTATGTGACTTTTAATGTGTTTGTAGAATCTATTATTCCCACACCTCACCCAATTTTTTTTTAAAAGTCATAATTTTACATTTAAGAGATGCAACAGAGGGAGAATTCTACATTTCTTTTGCAAGAAAATTAACTGCTTTATAACCACATTAGAACAAATTCTATGGTGAAATTTCCTGCCAAAGGCTACTCTGGAGAGAAATAGTGAATTTAAGGGAAAATACATAACAGTTTTCCTCCTAACTGCAAACAATAAAACTCAATATATCTGAAAAGAGTCATACCCAACATACTAAGTATAACAGACACATTATTCCTGATTTTAAAAATAAAGACAAATATTCAGAAAGGCAATATGGATAACTATGAAACTACAGACACATATACAAGCACACAAACATATACACACTAATAAAAGTAGTAGACCTCATTGTAAACATAATAGAATCCTAAACTTTGCTTAAAGATGTAATACACATACTTTGAAATTTTTTAAAGCACATATGATTTGGAAACTAAAAAATGTTACCTTTAGGATGATTAATTTTTTTTCATTTCCCTATCAAGGTGCTGATGCTACCAAAAATGATGGCATATATTCAAAGTATTTTACAGCATATAATGAAAATGGCAGATACAGTGTAAAAATACGAGCTTTGGGAGGAATAAATGCAGCCAAACAAAGGGCAATACTGCAGCAAAATGGAGCCATGTATATTCCCGGCTGGATTGAGAATGGTAAGTGATGTGCAATAATACACTGTACTTGAATGAAATGTTTAGGAGCTAGAGAAAACTTATTAACTAAGGTGGGGGTGCTATGGGAGGTAGCACAGGACTAAATCAAGAGTTTCTGGTCTTGGCACTATTGGAGTTTGGGTCAGATAATTCTTTGCTATGGAAGCCTGTTCTGTGCATTGTAGAGTATTTAGTAGCAACCATGGCCTCTACCCATTAGTTTTTTTAAAGCAACTTCATAGTTATGATAGTCACAAATGGCTCCATGGTCAGAGAGATAGTACCAGAAGTTAGGTGCTCACCTTGCTTGAGGCCAACCAGTTTCCATCCTTAACACCACAGAGGGTCCCCTGAGCACCACGAGGGCTATTTCTGGCACAGATCAAGGAATAGGCTCTGAACACAGCTGAGTATAACCCACAAACAACAAAAATATCTTCAGGCTTTATTCATTGTCTCCTAAGGAGAAATAACCCCCTGTTTAAAACCACTAAACTGAGTGTAACTTTTCCCTGCCTCAATTCAATTCACAGCAGGCAAATAAAGTGTTTTGGATATCTGTGTTTCACTTACTTCCGTTATATAATGGAAGATAGATACTATTCTATCTATAATGGTAAATACTCAAGTGTCGGGGATGCTGCTGGGGTCCCCGACAGTGTCAGGACAGAAGTTCTCTTCTACCTCCGAGGACACCAGGGGAACAGATGAAAACTCACGAGTCCGGCGAAGTTCCAAAAAAGCTTTTAATAGTACAAAAGCTCATCCACAGCAATCCAATATAATGAAAGAACTCTAGCTCGGTCTGAACTAAGGACCATACAAAAGAACCTAAGTCTCCCACCTGAGAGGAGTCCTACCCAAAGGAAGGGAAAAAAATTCGAAGGGGCCTCAAGTCAGTCCCCTTCTATATACCAAAGTAATCCTATCTGTGACAGGGAGGGTCGTGTCAACAAAGAACCCTAAACAGATTGTAGAAGGGTGGTGCCACACCCTATTACAGGTATAAACAAAGGTTATGTCAAGGACTAATCCCTTCTACTGAGATTATCTCTTTTTAAACACTGGAGAGAGAGGGGGGACTGATATAAAGTAATACATCTTAATTTTATGGGCTTCATGTAATCTAGATGGTATCACTGTATCACTGTATCACTGTCTTCCCGTTCATCATCAATTTGCTCGAGCGGGCCCCAGTAACGTCTCCATATGTCCTGTCTCATGCAAGTAGAGCCCAAGGCATCTGCTTGCTCCAGGGACATAAAGAGCCTCAATCCATTCCGGAATGAGGTCTATAATTGTTACTGGTATTTGGCATATATATCAAATACAACACGGGTAGCTTGCCAGGCTCTGCCGTGCAGGTAGCATACTCTTGTAGGCAAGGGTACCCTTCTTATTTATTATCTGCACCAGGGTGATTCTGAGTATCTTGTTCTCCATATACCGAAAGGGTCACACTCACCTGCTTGAGAGAAAACTAGCATGATCCTTCCTATAATCTTCCTATAGTCTCAATGTAGTCAGGGTGGTAGTCTCCTGGTAAATTCTAACTGTCCCACGCTGGGTACAGTGGGTATAGAGGAGCTGTGCCCAATATAGAAAACATAGAAGTCTTTTTTTTTTTTGCCAAATTGAAAAGCCTTTATTAACCTGCAGGGCTTCCCAGCCTGGAAATAAGAGTTACAGTCTGCTGAAAGCCCCAAACCTGGGCCCCTGCAAGGTTTATAAGCGTTCTTTATCATATCCTGTTTAGCAGTACCAGTCAACTTTCTATCAGCTAAAAAAAAAGCAAGCAATCAAGCATATCTTTAGTACAGAGCCACATGTTTTCGTGGTTAGCCTTGGATGGTTAAAAATAAAATGGAGGGCACTGAAGAGAACACCATGTATCTATATTGTCTAAATGAAATATGTTCCAATATGTTTCCAGGGTATCCTGTCCCTATATCCTTAGAATATTCTGCTCTGCTTTTTCTGCTGTTTCCCTGAGTTAATTCATAACATACAATTTATAACATAAAATATGTCTTGAAGTTTTCCTATTTGAATCAATTTTTTTTAGTTAATGATGTGTTTCTTTTTTTTAATTAAACATTTTATTATGCCACCGTGAGATATACAATTATAACATTGTTCATGTTTGGAGGTTTCGGTCACATAGTGTTCGAGAACCAGCCCTCCACCAGTGCCCATTTCCCACCACCAATGCCCCCAGTTCCCTCCCCCTCCCATAGCCTGCCTAAATGGCAGGTTCTTTATCTCTTTTCTTTCTCCCTCTCCCTTCCTTCTCCTACACATTGTGGGTTGCACTACATACACTTGGAAGCCATCATGTGCATTTTTTTTGCCTGTATTTAATGCTCAGTTCTAGGTTGGTATCAGCCCTTTCGACATTTATTCACATATGTTCCCTTCTCTGTCTTACCTAAACTCTGACTCCCTCATGTTTGCGGTAATTTCCACTTTTGGTAAGACCACCTGATATATTTATGTCATGCAAATAAATGCAGTCATTCTATGTCTCTCTCTTTCCATCTGACTAATTTCACTCAACATGATCCTTTCCATGTTCATCCATTTATAGGCAAATTTCATAACTTCATTTTTCCTAACAGCTGCATAGTATTCCATTGTGTAGATATACCACAGTTTCTTTATCCAGTCATTGATTCTGGGGCATACTGGTTGTTTTCAGGTTCTGGCTATTGTGAATAGTGCTGCTATGAAAATAAAAGTGTGGATGGTGTTTCCGCTGTGTGTTTTTGGCTTCCCAGGGTATATTCCCAGGAGTGGTATGGCTGGGTCAAAAGGGAGCTCAATTTCTAGTCTTTGGAGAAATGTCCATATTGTTTTCCAGAAAGGTTGAACAAGTCGACATTCCCACCAACAATGGATGAGAGTCCCTTTTTCCCCACATCCACGTCAGCACTTGTTGCTTTTACCCTTTTGGATATGGGACAGTCTCTGTGGTGTGAGGTGATATCTCATTGTTGTTTTGATTTGCATCTCTCTGATGATTAGGGATGATGAGCATTTTTTCATATGCCTTTTGGCCATTCAAATTTCTTCCTTGTCAAAGTTTCTGTTCATCTCTTCTCCCCATTTTTTATGGGGTTGGCTGTTTTCTTCTTATATAGCTGTACCAGTGCCTGATATATTCTGGATATTAACCCCTTATCAGATGGGTATTGGGTGAATATTCTTTCCCATTCTGTGGACTGCCTTTGTGTCTTAGTCACTGTTTCTTTTGAGGTGCAGAAGCTCTTTAGTTTCATGTACTCCCATATGTTTTTGCTTTCTTCTAGTTGCTTTGTTAATGGTGTTTCACCTTTGAAGATGTCTTTAGCTTCAATGTCATGGAGGGTTTTTCCTATATTTTCTTCAACGTACTTTATGGATTCAGGTCTGATATTGAGATCTTTAATCCATTTTGATCTGATTTTTGTGCAAGTGTTAGACACAGGTCCAAATTTATTTTCTTACATGTAGCTGTCCAGTTTCCCAGTACCACTTGTTGAAGAGGCTTTCCTTACTCCAGTTTGGACTCTTTGCACCTTTATCAAAGATTAACTGATCATGTCTTTGAGGGTGGGTGTCAGTATATTCAACTCTATTCCATAGGTTCACAGGTCTGTTTTTATTCCAGTACCACGCTTCACTCCTGAAATTCTTATGGAATAATAAACCCCCACGGATAGCTAAAGCAATCCTTGGGAAAAAGAAGATGGGATGCATCACCTTTCCCAACCTCAAACTGTATTACAAAGCAGCAGTAATAGAAAACATAGAAGTCTCAAGTTGACTTCTGTAACTTCCACACCCTGTAGCAGTGTTTACATAAAAGAGAGATCTCATTAGAATGAAACTTGGCTTAAGACATTTCAGTAGATTAAGCTGTGAGTGGGTAAAACAGCAAAGCTCCCAAACTAGCTAAACATGTCATCCAACACTCAAGGATCGTTTTGAGGACTAAGAAAGGCAATACTCTAGTAATCTGATACTTGTAAATAATAAGTGTTAATGAATACTTCTATTTATTTTTAACATAAATCTTCAAACATTTTGTAATGAAGCTCCTTCTACCAATATTGACAATTCCCACAGATTTTCTAAGGCCTTTTATGTATGTTACAATAAATTCACTGTTTTCTTTTCCTCTTCTTTCCTTTTGCTCAAACCAGACAGAATAGCAGACTAATCTAATACCAGCAGCATATGGAGGCCTCATGTATATGGGTGAAAAATTATGATCCATGAAACACTATTAATCTCCATTATTATTTAAGCATAATTGTCCTCAATTATTTACATGGGAGTGAGCTGATTGCCTTGATTCTACTTTACAGTCCTTGTTTTTCTCTAATGTCCACTCTGCCCCAGGGAGGTCTTTTCCTAACAGAGGTGTGGAAGTTGTCATAGAAAATTTCAGAATATTTTTTACTGAAAAGAGGTTTAAATGATTAATCACAGTGGGGTTTTTTTAAAAATTAAAATTTTAAAAATTTTAAAAATTTTAAAATTTCAGAATTATTTTTACATAATCTCTCAATAAGAAAGTAAGGGAAACTGGGAGTGCTACAGAACAGAAAAAGTTTCACATAAATCCTGAAGGTTTAGAGGAAACATTGGCAAATAAACAGCAAATATAAGAAGTCTATAGTAATATCTAGGTGGAAGATCTTTCTTGTGTCAGTTTGAGATTAGAAAGAGAGAGCATTTAAACTAAGCTCATCAATGGGTAAGAGCATGAATCATAAAGATGGATAGGAAGAAACAATTTAAATATAAATGTAATAAAAAATTCTTTATGGAAATGATTCCACTAAAAATCCAAGAAACATCTACAAAATTAAGGACAACAACTCCCTCTTTGTGTTTTTACCTCCAGAAAAAACTGATTTGGAATCTTTATACCAGGTAGTAAATATAAATTTTGTGTAGTAAAGGAAAGAAGAGTAAAGTATAATGAAGGTATTCCTAGAATCAAACAAAGTATAATGATTCATTTGTGGTGTTGTGGTATTGCTTACTATGCATTATAATGCACTGCAATGCAGGTGAAGTGAAATGGAATCCACCAAGACCCGAAATTAATCAGGATCTTCAAGAAAAGCAAGTGTGTTTCAGCAGAACATCCTTAGGGAGGCTCGTTTGTGGCTTCCGAGGTCCCACAGAATCCCATACCTGATCTCTTCCCACCTTGTCAAATCACTGACCTGAAGGCAAAAATCCAAGGAGAAAATCTCATTAAACTCACCTGGACAGCTCCTGGGGATGACTACGATTATGGAAGAGGTAAACTGAATGTGTAGAGAGTTACCCCACACACACCAGAGGCAGAGAAAGGGTGGGGCGGGCAGGTGTGTTGTGGAGGGACAGGGCAGATAGGAACTTGAATGAACTCTGAAAGGAAAGGTAAAGGCTTTTAAATAACACATTTAGAATCTGAAATACTAACAACCATGAGTATGAGACCTATCAGTCTGGATAATGCATTCCTAATTTTATTGTGTTATTTCTTTTCTGAAATCTTGCCAAATTCTTTTTTATTTTTTAAATCCTTTAAAATTCTCCTCTGAGATTAAAAGTCTGGAATTACAAGAGGTAATTTTTTTGTGCTATTTAACACAAAATATTACAAAATTTTAATTTTAATTTTAATTTTGTAAAATTTTACAAAACCCAGATATAAAAACAAGCCCAAAATTATTTCACAGATCTAAAGATTTGTTGATTTGCTCAAAATTAATTAGATTCTTGGAACTGGACAATGAATGAATGGCTAAATCTTATGGATCGTTCCTGAGCTATTTATTTTAGACTGGACAAACACATTGCAAACAATATTTCATTAATTAAGGAACACTAAAAAATTACAGATTTGCCAAATTCTTTAATTCAGCCCACTTTTTAGTACTGACTCCTGGAAAGGAGTGGAAATGCAATACAGATATTTATGAAACAGAGCTATCCTTTGGAAAAAACAGATTTTCGAACAGTTTTTTTTTCTTAAAGTGTTAGTGAACTGCTGCAAGGAAATAATAAGAATGCCTGTTAGATTGTGCAGAAGCCTTGGGCCCCATCCCAGACCAGAATCTGCATTTGACTATGAATGGGTAATTCGTATGTACATTGAGGTTTGAGAAACACCTCTTCTAAGTACTTCTCTATAAACAATAAACCATACAGTAATTATACAAACTCTTCTCTTAGGCATATGGCAGGAAAGTACCTAGGCCTTAAGTCACTCTGGTTTAGTTTTGCATTTATTATTGTGTCAATATAAAAAATAATAATTTGAAGGGATATAATCTTATAAATATGTATTACTGGGTTACATTTATTCTTTAAAGGTTTATGAGATGTTAATTTAGCTTCTAATAGACTGGTAGAACTTCCTGAAAATGTCATTTAAAATTTGAGAATTACTGTCACATCCTTCTTTTGTTTGATTTTCTTTTAGCTTACAAGTATATCATTGGAATAAGTACAAATATCCTTGACCTCAGAAACAAATTCAACGAATCACTTCAAGTGAACACTACAAATCTCATCCCGCAGGAAGCAAACTCCAAGGAAGTCTTTGTGTTTAAACCAGAAAACACCACTTTCGAAAATGGCACCAATATTTTCATTGCTGTTCAGGCTGTTGATAAGGTTAACCTGAAGTCAGAAATATCTAACATTGCACAAGTATCTGTGTATATTCCCCCTGAGGATCCTCCAGAGACATCTGTTACTCTTCCTTGCCCTGATATTCATATCAATAGCACCATTCCTGGCATTCACATTTTAAAAATTATGTGGAAGTGGTTAGGAGAATTACAGCTGTCATTCAACGTGCACTGACTTTACAAAAAATAAATAATAAACCATCCATCCTTCTTTTGATTACATAATTTTCTAAAACATCTTTAACTTCATTTAGGGATGACACAATGAAATGAAAAGCTAAACAACAGGTGCATGTGTTCAAAATTCATTCATTCAAATAGAAACATTTAGTCATTGGTGTTTAGAGTGTTAGAAAGAAAGGGTGCTAGCATCAGCAAATAGAAGTATGTTCTAATTTCTTTTTAGGAGATTTTCCAGTTAAGAATAACATGTAATTGCCTATGAAAGGTTCTATAAATGACCTACCATGTCAAACTACTTAATATAAAAGGCATAAACTTACTACAGAGGAAAATAACCAACATCATCAGGAAGATGTATTTTTTCTTTTTATTTATGCAAGGATTATGTAGTCAAAGAAAGACATTGCACAACTAGGAGAAATAATGGCAAATGAAGACTCCTTAGACATAGAAATGCATGTGATAGTTCATAAATTAAAAGAGACAGTGAAGCATTAAACTATACTAGTGAGGGATGAGATGAGAAAGGTTCAGGCTAAGTACAAAGGGAAAGTATTGAGAAATATTTGTTCTGTGCTTTGTAGCAAGTAGTCTATTGAGGTGTTATATGATTATATTACACAAAATTTGCTCAACAAACATTTATCGTTTGCCTTGCACTCGGCTGACCTGTGTTTGATCCCCAGCATCCCATATGGTTGCCCCAAGCACTGCCAGGAGTAATTCCTGAGCAAAGAGCCAGGAGTAACCCCTAAGCATCGCTGGGTGTGACCCAAAAAGCAAAAAAAAACAAACAAACAAAAAAAACCATTTATCAACTACCAGCTATATCTCAGGCCAAAGCTAGGCCCCGAGCAGAAAAAAGATGAATAAGAGTTTATCGTTTTTCTATAGGCAAAAAAATTTTGAAAAAAAATCATATTGGGAGAAAGATAATATTAGAATCATGATTGAAAAGTAGGACTTTGAGGACTACATAAAAGAGATATTAGAGGCAAAGGGAAATGAAAGGGAAATAGGAAAGAATAAAGGAATCCAGTAGACCCAGAACTATGGCTTTTCTCATCAAGGGCAAATCTGAAGGACAGATTCTTGTGCCTTCAAGGGAAAGTACTCTTGTAAAAGGTGTTTCCAGTTGTCAGTTAATTAATATAATCTGTTTAATATGCATTTTACTAAAAAAAACTAAGATATTAGATCCAATAATTTTTCTTTATTTATAGATAATCCTTATTACAGAATAGGTTTAGGGGCAACTAAAATTCATACAACAAACATAACATAGAAAACTAAAAATGAAGTGGAAGGGCCAGAGAAACAGCACAATGCGTGGGCGTTTGCCTTGCATGTGGTGGATCCAGGTTCGATCCACAGCATCCTATATGGTCCCCTCACCCCCAGCACCACCAGGAACATTTCCTGTGTGTAGAGCCAGGAGTAACCCCTGAGCATCACCAGGTGTGATCCCCCAAAAATAAACCAGTGTAGTGAATATTAAAAAATAGAGGAAGTTTCAGCACAATTACTGCTTAACAAAACATTCTGTTTAATTTCTATAGACAGGTCCATTTTCAGTTTCCAAGCATGAAGAACAAAGTAGACACTTAAAACAGCAAATAATAAAATCCTCTATGGAAAAAAATAAAGCAAAACAAAGCCAGAAATCTGGCTGAAACGTGAGGGTGAAACCTATGTGAAATTTCATCTGCAAAACCTCGACAAATTAGGGTACTGTGCAATCAAAAGTTTCAGCTTCATAAGCATTCATTTCCCCTAATAACCACAGGTTTAGTCGAATACTAATCACAAAATCCATAACTGAAATCACACATCACTAAGTTCTGTAGTGGAGTAACACGCCAACATTCTGCATAAAGCGCAATTGTACAAGGACCCATACACCACAAGTCTGGCAAGTGACTCTTGAATTTACTCCAAAAATTAATTTGCAGTGAATGGATCATAGGTTCATTCGGTTATTTATTTTTTAAAAGTATTTTATTATGCCACTGTGAGATATACAATTACAAAGATATACAATTAAAAGTTCATATTTGGGTTTTGGTCATACAGTGTTCCAGCACCCATCCCTCCACCAGTGCCCATCTCCCACCACCAACTACCTGTTTCCCTCTCCCCTCCCCCAGCCCACCTCCATGGCAGGTTCTTTATTTCTTTCCCTTTCTCTCTCTTTCTCTTTTCCTTCACTTTATGTTATTTTTATGACAAGCTTTTTTCCTTATGTAAAACTGATAAAAATTGAAGAAAAGAAATTTCTGATATCCTAAAGTCAGCATTGCATACTGAGGGTTTATTAATGTGCTTTACTAAGCAATTAGGAAGTCAGACTTGATGTCTTCTGAAAGTTATGAGATCATAATTAGGATACAAGTTTGGCTTCTCTTGCTCCATGTGAACAAATTAATTTGAAATCTTCAACTTAGCCCCATAGCATGTGGCTTCCACTCATCTAGCCTTGAAAAATTATTGGAAATCACTCATTGAAATATAAATATTCCACTAAGGTGAACTTTTTGCAGAATATACAAGGGGATATAGTGAAAAATTGCAATAGCAATTTATGGTGTTATTTCAAGGAGAAAAAATAAACTCCATCATGTACATTAAGATATAAATTAGAGAATATTCTTAATTTACAGGGTAACTTAATTATATGTTACATATTCTATCTGGATTGCTATACAGCTAAACCATAATTTTGCTTTTGCCATTGTTTCCCCACAAAGATCTCAGCTTGTTTTAGTATTAAATTGAATGGGTGAATATGTCCTAGACATTGGTAACTTATAATTTTTTAAATAATGTCTAAGTTTTGCCAACTCTTTCTTGACTGGAACTACAACTCATGTCCATTTTCTCTGTGTGGTAAATATATTTAAGGATTTCGTGCATAACGATGTTAGAAATATCACATTCCTCACTGATTTTTAATTAACTTTCGGTCATTGGAAAGATCACATTGCTGCAACTTTTTTTTTTCATTTGCAGTCCCCACATTAAATTATACAACCTTATAAGTGGTCATAAGCCATAGTTTGAGGGCTGGAGCGATAGTCCATGGGTAGGGCATTTGCCTTGCATGCAGCCGACCCAGGTTCGATCCCCGGCATCCCATAGATTCCCCTGAGCACTGCCAGGAGTAATTCCTGAGTGCAGAGCCAGAAGTAACCTCTGAGCATCGCTGGGTGTGGCCCAAAAAGAAAATAAAAGCCATAGTTTGAAAAAATTTTGTGTTAGACATTATTCTAGCTGCTACTTTCTTTACTTAACTGAAACTAACTTCCTTTCCTTTAGAAGAGATACTCCCTCTCTCAGTACCCAATTATCAGGGGCTGGTACGGAGAAGTACTACATTCCCTTTGCACTTTCAAAACTAGGGCAGTACTCTTATGGTCTTATGTTGCGTTAAGTATCAGTTTCATGCTTTTACTATATCCCATTCTTAGTCCCTTCCTTTCAGTAACATCTACTGATCTGACTCAAGACAAGCAACCTGAATCACAATACTTCTTTAACTCATAAAATTATTTTGTCTAGTTTCAGAATCTATAGGAATGAGTTAACTAATGTCTTAGCCTCAAAACTCCTTGATCGCAATCCCATCTATATTAAAGTATAATAAACTATTTGATTGAATCATAAAAGTACCACCTAAAAGCAAAAAACTGGACAATAATAATATCAATTAAACATGATTTGACTTAGTATTTTCAAGATCACAATCTAGATATAGTAATGACTTAGAACATGACATGTAACATACCTATGACATGTTAACATCCAGAATCTTGTCTTAACCACACCAACCTCTGAATTGTTTACTAATACCACATTGAGACTCACAGACATGGGGCAGAGCTGCTACTGGCTCTCCCTGTGCCCAGCCGCTCACGAGGCACCCAGGAGGGTTGGCGGGTTCTAGCCCTGGCCCGTCACCCCAGCAGAGCCTTGCAACAAGCCAGATGACCCCCACTCCATGGGGGCCTCCATTTTCCACATCTGGACTTCTCTCTCTTCAGAACTCCACCCAGCAGACCAGCCTATCACAGTCTGGCTCACGCGACCTCAAGCAGCCGTGCGGTTCATCAATAAATGCTGGACTTAGAGATGACTACAAGAGTATGCTACCTGCACGGCAGAGCCTGGCAAGCTACCCATGTTGTATTTGATATGCCAAATACCAGTAACAATTATAGACCTCTTTCCGGAATGGATTGAGGCTCTTTGTGTTCCTGGAGTAAGCAGATGCCCTTGGGCTCTACTAGCATGAGACAGGACATATGGAGATGTTACTGAGGCCGCTCGAGCAAATCGATGATGAACAGGAAGACAGTGATACAGAGATACCACATTGATATGATCACTTGATCACTTGAATCCCATTATTCATCTATTTGCTCGAGCGGGCGCCAGTAACATATCCATTGGACCCTATCACGTGCCAATGTAGCCTGATGGCATCTGGTTGATTCAGAAATATGAAGAGTTCTCAACTCATTCCTTCAGGGTCTTGACAAGGAAGTCTGACCATCTTGTAGGTGGGCGGCCACGTGGTCTTTTGACATCCCGTGGGATCCAGTCGGTAAGCTCTAGTCCAGCGGTCATCTCCAAATCACATTATATGTCCAGCCCATGACTTTGCAATTTTATGAGAGCCTTCATATATGATGCATGCTTTGACCAAGCCATTACTTTCAGTGCAATTCCTACATATCTTACTGTTTCACTTTGTTTTCCTGTGAAAATCTCTTCAACCCTCACAACTACCTATATGCCTGCATTGAAAGTCCCTAGCTTTCATTAAGCATATTTCCTGCTGTCTTTAGGCATTAATTAAGCCACTCAAAAGCTATATTAAATAGATAACATTATGTCCTAAGTGCCAACTGTTAGATGTCAAGGCTACAATTGGTAAACAGTCAGATATGGTTTCTGTTTTCAAGAAGTTTATATGAAATCAGCATACAAAAATGCAAGTAACATTTAACAATGCCATTTGTTATTTTTAGAGGAAGCATCTATTTTAAAAACTCATAGTTCCGGGGCGGAGTGATAGCCCAGCAGGTAGGGCGTTTGCCTTGCATGCGGCCGGTCCAGGCAGGCCCGGGTTCGATCCCTGGCATCCCATATGGTCTCCCGAGCACCGCCGGGAGTAATTCCTAAGTGCAGAGCCAGGAGAAACCCCCTGAGCATTGCCGGGTGTGACCCAAAAAGCAAAAAAAAAAAAAAAAAACAACTCATAGTTCCATAGGAAATGTACATATGGTGTCTTCCAGAGGAAATGATGCTTTTTCCTTTCTTGATCTTTCAAATTGGGAAAAATTTCTACGAGATGTACTCTGTAGTGATTCCAAAGGATCTACTTGTTTTCTTTCACTTGATCATAACCTGATGATACAAATACTAACAAATGAATAAGGTAGAAGACAAAGAGAGGGAGCCTATGTATGAGTTTCTTAGATCATAGTTTAAAATATGAACTGACATATAATCTCAAAGAACTGACTCTATCTGCCTTCAAATAGTTCTATTTGTTTCAAACATTTTAAATCAATGTTTTTGTGAAGGAACCATGATTTACAAAGTTACTTATAATTGAGTTTCATGCATACAATGCTCCAGCAGTAATCCTGCCACCAGAGTCAACTTCCCACTATCACTGTCCACAGGAACCCTCCTATCCTGCTGTCTGTCTCCTTGACAGACTCAATTATTTTTAATTTTAAAAATGTGTATTTTTATTAAGGAACCGTGCTTTACAGTGTTGTTGATATTTGAGATTTAGGCATATTTCGAAATTAGTCTCACCACCAGTGTCAACTTCCTTCCACCAGTGTTCCCATATTCCCTCCCCACTCCAACCCTGAACCCACCCAAACCAGTCAATTTGACAGGTATTTTACATACTTTCAGTAGTTGCCACTTAGATCTCATGTTTTCAGTTACGTTGAGTCTGTTTTTTTGGGGCAAATGGCTATACCACTCACTCATACCACTGGAATAATGGAAGCCTCGATGTCTATTAATTGCTTCCTGTTCTCCTCTTTCCCCCTTGATTTCTTTCCTTCTCTTCCTTATCCTCTCTAAACACTGGGGTCAAGGGTAATCTAGGCCTCCCCCTTTCACAAAAATACATTTTCTCACCCAGTATTCTATATACCAGAGATAAGTGAGATTATCTTGTCTTTTTGACAGGCTCAATTTTGTTTGTTGCAGTTTAGATCTCTTGCTATAAGAGTTGTTGATTCTGTGACTTAGTTTAATATACATATATATATATATATATATATATATATATACATACCACAACTCTATACTACTGATATGCCTGAGGACTTTGACACTTTTCCAACTTCTGCAACCCCCGCCCCTACCCAGCCCTACCCAATTTCAAATTTTTGAGGAATTGTTAAAATAGTTCCAAATAACAAGCTTTCTAAGAATTGTGTTAGAGCTATTCTAAAAAAGAAATCAGTGAAAAGGGAGACAAATCAACAAACTATGTTCAATAAGACGACAGGCCCATGCACAGCCACCATCACATGCAAACTCATCTACTGGCCTTGTTCCAGAGACTCATAAGTAAATCTTGAAAGAGATCAACTAGCCAGATATTTTTTCAGACAGTCATTCCCATCTGAGTCCCATTTGAGTCTTCTGGGGTGATCATGGAGGGAGGCAGGCCAGCTCTCCCCCAAACAAAACTCTGACAGCCACTCCCACAAGCCAAAGTGCCCCATGCCTCAGGCTGGACTGCACAATGAAATATTTTGGATTTTCAGGAACAAGGGGAGCATTCACATTGCACAACATCTCCAAACTCTACAACACTGACATCCCAGTAGAAGCACACCAGATTGGATTGGATATAGCAAAGAAGCCAACCAATCTCAATTAACAAAAATATTAACACAGAAGGTTTATAATGCAATAGCTTAGTAGACCCTCAGGCAAGGATATAATGCCCCATGGTGATATAGAGCAATTTTCATAAATTTTCTTCTATGGAAACATTTTTTTTCATCATTCCCTTAGCCACTCAATGGTAAGCAATATAAAATAAATTATTGTGGGCCTGCTACAGGAGCAGGCTTTAGGAGTGATTGGGAAATTGGAGACAATAGTTGAGAGAGGGAGACAGTGGTAGTGGGATTGATGTTTTAGAGTACTGAATGCCTATAACAAAACATCATGAACAACTTTATAAACCATGGTGTTTAAATAAAGTGGGATGGGGGGAAGATTACAGAAAAATTTAAAGAAAAGTCAAAGATGGCAATTCTGGTAAGAATGATATAATGACAGAAAAATCAATGGATTAGAAAATAGAGGCAATGCATGCTTATTGTGAATGAGAATCAATTTAACTCTACATTTACCAATTCAATTTAACTCTACATCTACCAGTGTCCTCTGTGAAAAAATGAAAGATGTTAAATAGTTCTTCATATACTTTTTTACTGTCACTAAAGATATTTTCTTAAATTTCAAACCCATTCTTAAAGAAGACAAAAGTATGCCAGAAGGTCCACATTTTCAGTTATAAAATAATTGTCATGGATTATACAGCATAATGAATATAGTAGATAATACTGTAATCCATATGTGAATGTCTCTATGAAAGAATATCTTGTTCAGGGAGGAAGGGAAAGAAACCTCTAGATTCTTTTCAGTCTGGAAGAACAAACTTACAACAGAGAGATTATCAAAAGAAAAGGTGTTAGAACCATGGCCAAGAAAAGAATGATGTTTCATTAATACCTATCATCTTTCATATTATTGACTAATGATACTAGAAAACATGTACTGTATTTTGCTGTGCCATTATATAATAATATCAAGAAACTCCTCAAATATGTAGGTTTAGAGGGTAAAAGCACAATTGAAGATACTTATACCTTATACCTAACCATGAAAATGTTATAAATCATACTAATCAGCAATTAAAATGTACTTATATGCTATCTTTTTAATTATACTTTATAAATATTTGGAAAACCAGGACCTTGACCACTTGTAATGCCATGCTGGAACATGAAAACCCAAGAACAGATGGACCATGGTACAGCCCCATTTCTTCCTACACTCTAATCCTTATTCTGAGAAATCTCAACTTCATAGCTGTAGCTCCTTCAGCTATGTACCTCATTGGTTGACCTTTATCCATTATCTCCAGGATAACAATTTATGTGACTTAGATAAAGTCTTATCCCGGGTGAAAATTCCCCTAAACTATCAGCTGCAGCTTGTGTAGACCATGAAGGAGGATTAGGAATGTAGCCGGGAATTTCAAGTGTCATACTTGTGAAATGTGCTGAGCTTCAGAAGAGGAAGAGGGATGGAAAGTTATCACTCTCAGGATAGGCATAATGTTTTGGCCCTATGGATTCCTAACCCAGAAGGAGAATAGAACCAGATATATAGTGTGGAAGATTTAGTGCAAAATAAAAATGCAGAGCCCTTAATTCAAGCTCCTGAAAAAGATTCTAAAACTCTACCAAAAATAAAGGGTTTTTCCTTTTCTTTCAAAAAAAAATTACAGCAGAGCATTAACCCAAGCACAGGTCTTATCTGAATATAAGTCCAGATTTGATTATGTAATTCTCATGTCCAGGAAGAAAACTCCCAGCACAGCAAGCAAGGGTGGAAGCAGAACCTTCTAAATGGAAAGATTTTCTCATCTAAATATACTATAAATGGGCAAACAAAGTTCAGAGTTAAATAATATGTTAAAATCTTACAAATTAAATGGTACTTATTTAACTTTAAGTTTCTTAAAATTTAGGTACAGCATTGGAATAAATTTATTTTATGTCTGTAGTGCTCTTTATGTACTACCTTTTTTTAATTAATAAATTCTCCAAGAGATATGGCAAAATCAAGATTTTTAATCAAATTCTTGAGAATATAATTTATCTGTAGAGTCTCATAAGATTTATTTTAACACTCACTAAGGTGGTCATTAATACTGCTAGCAGATTCCAGTTTATTGAGTGGTTGATTATTGTAAAAGCAAAGCTTACCTTTCTAAATGTCATTAATAACAAAACAAAAAACATATTGACCTTTTCACTTTTTCCTCAGCATAAGATTCTATATGCCATCAAAGTTTTACTAAAGGAGAATCTGGCAATAGATAGCTTTTTAGAAAACAGGAGGTATTTCTTTTGTTTGATTATTAATACTGCTAGCAGATTCCAGTTTATTGAGTGGTTGATTATTGTAAAAACAAAGTTTACCTTTCTAAATATTATTAACAACAACAAAAAATGTATTGACCTTTTTGTTAACAACAAAACAAAAAACATATTGACCTTTTCACTTTTTTCCTCAGCAAAAGATTCTATACACCATCTAAAGTTTTAATTAAGGAGACTCTGGCAATAGATAGCTTTTTAGAAGACAGAATGTGTTTCTTTTGTTTGACTTTGATACAGAAAAGCCTTTCTTTCATTTTCATTGAGTAAGCTCTACTGTTCCTTAGATTTGCTGCCTTCTGAATGCTAAGCATTATTGGAAAAGAACATCATATGTTAGTTAAGTATTGTAATCTTGAGAAAACACCGTTCCAACAAAGGCTTATTGATATTAATATTTTTACTGAATAGTATATACAGAAAAATTAGTTGAAAATTTGAGAACTCTTGAATCCATTATTATACTCCCTCTTGAAATAGGAAACAGAAGCCAAAATGCTTGATCCTGTTTGACACTGTATGAGGCTCAGATTTTCAGGTGTTTCTCTATCATAATAAAGAAAGACTTTAAGGATGATGCAGAGACTCAGACACACAGAGCAGAGCTGCCATCCTGCTCTCCCCTAGATCAGCTGACCATAAGGCACCCAGGAGGGAGGACAGGTTCTGGTCTCGGCCCAACACCTCAGTAGGGCATCGGAAGAGCCATAGGAAACTCCGCTCAACATAATCACAGCCATTTTTTTAAATCTTTATTTCTTTATATTCCATTTTTTTTAAATTGTTTTATTATAGAACTGTGAGATATACAATTACAAAGACGTTCATGTTTGGGTTTTGGCCATACAGTGTTCCAACACCCATCCCTCCACCAGTCCCCATTTCCCACCACCAATGTCCCTGATTCCCTCCCCCATCCCCTAGCTTGCCTCTATGGCAGGTTCTTTATCTTTTCTCTCTTTCTTTTTTTTCTCTCTCGTTTTCTCTTCCTTCTCTTACACATTGTGGATTGCAATACAGACATTTAGAGTTTATCATATATATCTTTTTGCCTGTATTCAATGCTCAGTTCTAAGACAGTATTATCACTTTTGACAATTATTAGCACACTGTTCCCTTCTCTGTCTTACCTAACCTCTGACTCCCACCCATTTTTGGTAGATTCTACCATTGACAAGACCTCCCTGATCCATGTTCTGCCTGACCTTGGACACTGGTATCATAATATGTATATACATACATAGTAATATATAAATATATATAAATAAATTTATATATAACTTACCGGCCCTCAGGCCCTCAGACTGGGCCTCAGACCCAGCCCCATGGGGCGACACAATCACGGACACCTGGCGGTCATCTTTCTTTACCATCTTTACCTCCACCATGTTCACTGCGCTCATCAAGGACCGCCAGTGGGATGACCGGAGCACAGGCCATGTGTCCTCCGGCTACGTGGAGCAGCTGAAGGGTATGACCTGCTTGTCAGGGCAGAGATCAACATCACAGTCAGCGATGCTCAGGGTTACTCCTGACTCTGCACTCAGGAATTACTCCTGGCATTGCTTAGCCCAGCAAGCTACTAAGAGTATACCGCCTGCACGGCAAAGCCTGGCAAGCTGTCTGATACATATTTAATATGCCAAAACCAGTAATAAAAATGTTCATCTTGGGGCCAGAGCGATAGCCCAGTGGGTAGGGTGTTTGCCTTGCACGCGGTCGGCCTGTGTCGGCATGGGTTCGATCCCCCGGCATCCCATATGGTCCCCCGAACATCACCAGGAGTAATTCCTGAGTGCAGAGCCAGGAGTAACTCCTGAGCATCGCCAGGTGTGACACAAAAAGCAAAAAAAAAAAAAAAGTTCATCTTCCTGACCCTGAAAGATCCCTTAAAGGCAGTACTAAGAAGGACAAACAAAGAAGGCTTGATAAAATTTCAGGGCCATACTAAGCTGCCAAAAGCGAAGAAGGACTAAAATGAGTCTGTACTTTCAATGCACGTACACTGGCAACGGAAGCATATATCAAGGACCTGATGGTGCAAGTACAAAAGATCAAGTATGACATCATTGGTCTGACTGAGAAGAGGAGGCGTCAATCTCATCACACCGTGTTTGACACTGGAGAAGAACTGTTCCTTGGAACATGCGATGAAAGAGGAGTCAGTGGCGTCGGTGTTCTTGTCAACACTGAATATGGCCGTGAACACTGATTCATTTGAATGCCTAACAAACCGGATAGGATGATTACACTTGAAGAGATGAGGCCCACTGCCAGCAGTTTCTATCTTCGTTGTCTATGCACCAACATCCACATACAAGAAAGAAGAAATTGAGAAATTCTACATGGAACTAGAGGAGTTCTGTAAAAAGATCACACCTTCTACAAGATCATAGTGGGTGATTTTAATGCCAAGATAGGACCGAGAAGATTGGTCAAAGAACTCCACATCAGGACCCATGGCCTAGAATGGAATGAACAGGGTGAGAGACTGAGTTCATCATGTCCACCAAGACCATTCATGGGAATTCACAGTTCCAGAATGCTGAATGGAAATTTTGGACATGGGAATCCCCTGGTGGACAGTTCCACAGTGAAATTGAAAACATCATATTCAATCGACGGTTTTGCCTGACCGATGTTGCTGTCGTCCCAAAATTCCAAACAAGATCGAACCACCGTCTCCTTCATGCAAAATTCTACTTCACACAGCAGGAAAAAAAGGCTGCAAAGTTTAAGAAGAGAACTCCCAAAATGACCACCAAGGAAACTCTTTGGCATCACTGCGGCAACATGGGAAGATACCATCATTGATGACATCGATGAAGAATACAATTGACTGATTCAGCACCTCCATGGTTGTGTGAAGAATGTCAAGAGAGAAAAAGTCACAAAAAGGACGCCTGTCTTTAAAAACTCTCAAGCTCATTTGCCAACCTGGCAAGGCGCAAGCCTCTGGCAAAGCAGTGCAGAGAAGAGATAAAGGAAGACCTCAAAGAGAGAAGAGCAGAAATACAGGAAGATGCAACAGAAGCCGGGAAAAGCATTCACAATGCCTGCCTGTCCTTCGCCAACCATAAGACCAAGATGACTGCCCTCCAACGCCCTGATGGATCTATCACATTTTCCAGAAAGGCAATGGAGAAGATTATCCATGACTTCTACTCAGACCTCTTTGATAGCCACGTCCACCTGCCCACATACCAAATTCCGCGCAGGATGGATATGTTATTCCCAACGTTCTCCCTTCTGAAATCCAATATGCCACTTCGTCAGTAAAAAGGGAACAGCACCAGGCCCAGACAAAGTCAGACCCGAACACCTGAAGAATCTGCCTTCAGTACTCATCAATACACTGGCTCAGCTCTTCACACGATCCCTGTCTGAATGCAAGGTGCCCTCCCATTGGAAAACCAGCAGGACAGTTCTACTGTTCAAAAGGGAGACAGCCACAACATTGGCAACTATCGACTGATCTGCCTGTTGTCCGTCATCTATAAGCTTTCACTCGAGTCATCCTGAACAGGATTGGCAGAACATTAGATAAAGGACAACCATGCGAGCAAGCTGGCTTCTTCAGCGCCACCCTAGAGAACGTCATATGACAATTAGAATGGGAAGAAATGAGAGTGAAGATAGACGGTAGGCAACTACACGACTCCACTTCGCTGATGACATCGTTCTAATAATACCAAACATTAGCCAAGTGGCACAAATACTAGCTGACTTTGACCGAGAATGTGGAAAGATAGGTCGACAGCTGAATCTCAGCAAAACTATGTTCATGAAAAATGAACTAGATCCAGAAGCCAATTCACTCTCAATGGAACAAACATCTCTGAATGCAGCAGTTATGTGTACCTAGGTCGAGAAGTCAACATGATGAACAAACTAAAACCTGATCTGTGCAGGAGGAAGAGAGCGGCATGGACTGCCTTCAAAAACATCATAGAAATAGTTAAAAAGTCAAAGAACCTCTGGCTCCGGGCACATCTCTTCGACTCTACCATTCTCTCTGCATTAACATACGCCTCAGAGACCTGGACCCTACGAAAGCAGAATGAGAATGCTATTCGGAGTCTCCCAAAGAGGAATCAAAAGAGCTATGCTTTGAATATCATGCCACACTCAAGTGAGAGAAGGAATCCAGCTCCGACCTCCATCGCTGTTCCAGAGTCAGGGATGCTATCTCGCTTGTCAAGGCATCGAAAATCAGATGGGCTGGACATGTAATGCGTTGGAGATGACCGCTGGACTAGAGCCGTTACTGACTGGATCCCACGGGATGTCAAAAGACCACGTGGTCACCCACCTACAAGATGGTCAGACTTCTTCGTCAAGACCCTGAACGAACGGTTTGAGGCTCTTTGTATTCCTGAAGCAACCAGGTGTCATTGTGCTACACTGGCACGTGTTAGGGTCAAATGGAAATGTTACTGGCACCTGCTTGAGCAAATTGATGAATAACAGGATGTCAAGTGATCAAGAGATATAAATAAATATATCTACACATAAATATATATATACATAAAATATATACATATGCCATGCAAATAAGTGCAGTCTTTCTATGTCTGTCTTTTTTTCTTCTGGCTAATTTCACTCAACATGATCCTCTCCATGTCCATCCATTTATAGACAAATTTCATAACTTCATTTTTCCTAGCAGCTACATAGTATGACATGTGTAGACATACCACAGTTTCTTTATCCAGTCAACAGTTCTCGGGCACTCTGGTAGTTTCCAGATTCTGGCTATTGTTAATAGTGCTGCTATGAAAATAAAAGTGCAGATAGTGTTTCCGCTGTGTGTTTTTGGCTTCCCAGGGTATATTCCGAAGAGTGGTATGGCTGGGACGAATGGGAGTTCAATTTCTAGTCTTTGGAGTAACGTCCACATTGTTTTCCAAAAAAGAGTGTATCAATAGACGTTCCCATCAACAATGGATGAGAGTCCCTTTTCCCCTCATCCACACCAGCACTTGTTGTTTTTGCTCTTTTGGATATGCACCAGTCTCTGTGGTGTGAGATGATATCTCACTGTTATTTTAATTTGCATCTTCCTGATGATTAGTGAAGATGAGAACTTTTTTCATCTGACTTTTGGTCATTCAAACTTCTTCCTTGTAAAGTTTCTGTTCATTCCTTCTCCCCATTTTTAATGGGGTTGGCTGTTTTCTTCTTGTAAAGTTCTACCAGTGCCTGATCTATCCTGGATATTATCAGATGAATATTGGGTGAATATTCTTTCCTTCTGTGGACTATATTTGTATCCTGGTCACAGTTTCTTTTTAGCTGAAGAAGCTTTTAGTTTAATGTAGTCCCATATGTTTATTTGTATCCAATTGCTTTGTTAGTGGTGTTTAATCCTACAAGATGCATTTAGCTTCAATGTCGTGGAGGTTCTTCCTATATATTCTTCAACATACTTTATGGATTCAGGTCTGATATTGAGCTCTTTAATCCATTTTGATCAGATTTTTGTGCATGGTGTTAGACAGAGATCCAAATTCATTTTTTTACATGTAGCTGCCTAGTTTTCCCAGCACCACTTGTTGAAGAGGCTTTTTTGGCTCCATTTCTGATTCTGTTTATTTGGGTTCTCTCTTTCCCTGTCCTTACAAGTCTTGCCAGTGGCTTGTCGATCTTGTTGGATTTTTTCAAATAAACAGCTTTTGGTTTCATTAATCTTTTGGATTGTTTTTGGGTTTCCAGCTCATTGATTTCCTCTCTAAGATTTATTATTTCCTTTTTTCTGCCTCGGTTGGGCTTCTTTTGTTGGCCCTTTTCTAATATTTTGAGCTGTGAAGTCAGGTTATTTATGTGAGCCCTTTCTTCTTTCCTGATAAATGTTTGCAGAGCTAGAAACGTTCTTCTTAACATTGCTTTCACTATGTCCCACAAGTTCTGATAGTTGGTGTCTTCATTTTCATTTGTTTCCAGGAATCTTTGGACTTCCTCTTTGATTCCTTCTATAACCCATTGGTTGTTCAGCAGTGAGCTGTTCAGTTTCCAGGTGTTTGGTTTGACTCCCTGTTTCTGTACGGTTAACTTCCATTTTAAGTGCATCATGGTCTTAACAGATAGTTGACACAATTTCTATCTTTTTTTATTTTATTGAGGTATACTTTGTGGCTCAGCATGTGTTCTATCTTGGAGAATGTTCTATGCACACTGGAGAAAAATGTGTATTAAGCTTTTTTTAGGATGAAAAGCCATGTATATATCAACCAGCTTTCTTTCTTCCATTTCTTCCTTCAGGGCCAGTATTTCCTTGGTGAGTTTCAGTCTTGTCGATCTATTCATAGTTGATAGAGCAGTGTTGAAGTCTCCAACTACTATTGTGTTACTATTAATGTCTTCTTTGAGGTCTAGTAGCCGTTGTTTTAAGTATTTTGCTGGCCCCTTGTTGGGTGCATATATGTTTAGTAGTTAATTTCTTTCTGGTATACATACCCCTTATTAATAAGAAATGGCCTTCATGTCCCTTCTTTTTACACCCTGATGTCTATATTATCCAATACTAGTATGCCACACCAGCCTTTTTGGAGGAGTTGCTTGCGTGGAGAATGGTCTTCCAATCTTTGACTTTGTGTCTGTGTTTGCTCTCATTATTCAGATGTGTTTCTTGTAGACAGCAGAATGTTGGGTTCAGATTTTTAATCCATTTTGCCACTCTGTGTCTCTTAATTGGTGCATTTAGACTGTTGATGTTGAGAGATTATTGTCATGGGAGTTTGTGCCATCTTTCTGTTTAAACTGGTTGTGCTTTTGGGTTGTGTCTTATTTTACAGTAGACCCTTCAGTCTTTTTAAATTAGATTTGAGCCCATGAAGTTCCTGAGTTGTTGCTTATCCATGAAGTTGTGTATCTTTCTTTCATATCTGAATGTGAGTCTAGCTGGGTTAAGAATTCTTGGTGAGACCTTGAGTTCAATAAGCCTTTTCACAATATCCCACATTGTTTTCAGGCTCAGAGTGTTTCATCGACAAGTCTGCTGTAAACCTTAGGGATGCTCCTTTGTATCTGATTTCCTTCTTTGATCTTGCTGCTTTCAGTATTCTATCTCTATCTATGTTTTTTATCATTCTAATTAGGATATGTCTTGTAGCATTCTTATTGGGTTTCTTTTAGCTGGAAACCTGCGTGCCTCCTGAATCTGGTGGCAAGATTTCTTTAGTTATGGGAACTTCTCAGCAATGATGGCTTTGACAGTTTCTTCTTCATCAGGGTTTTCTTCTTTCCCTTCTGGGACCCCAATGATCCTTATGTTATTCCTCCTGGCTTCATCCTGATTATTTCTTGTTGTCTATTCATTGTCTTTTTACATCTGCTGTTGTGTAGAGAATCTTTGGAACTCATCTTGGAGATCACTGATTCTTCTTCAGCAGTTGTTACTCTGCTATGGAGGCCTTACAGTGTGTTTTTCATTTCATTTATCACGTTTTAATATCTATCATTTCTGTTTGTATTTCGGTCTGCATTTTCCTCATTTCTTCTCTCATGTCCTCTTGTATTTTATTGATTTTGCCTTCCATTGCTTCTTTGAGTTCCTTATGCATTCTTAACAATTCCTTCCAAAATTACTTATCAGAGAAGTTATATAACTCATCATTATTTCTTGGCTCATCTGGGCTAGTGACTTCACTCACTGAGCTTGATGGAATTGTACATTGCTTTTACCATTATGACTATTGTAGGTTGCAAATATGTGTTCTTGTGTGGCTAGATAGTACAGTTAGTAGGTAATTGGGTTTTTTGCAGAGTTTGAGTAGGTGGCATGGAGTGTAGAGACAAATGCCCACTTCTACCTCATGTAAGATAAATAGTAAGTAGTTTGTGCAGACGTGCTAGCATCCACAAGGTTTTGAGTTTGGGGACGTGTGTGGGTGGTTCAGGCCTGTTCCCTGTGGCTGGTTAGTTCCATGGGGAGACGCGGGGATCAAACACACCTGGTAGGAGGGACAGGTGGTATTCCTGGAGGAGCAGGGAGGAAGAGTCCAGGGGTGGTTCCATTCCAGGGCTGTGTGCCTCAGTCCCCTTTGGTGAACATTTTGGGCTGGTTAGTTCTGTGGGAGATCCAGGGATCAAACACACCAGTAGGAAGGATGGGAGGCATTCCCAGAGGAGCAGGGAGGAAGTGGTCTAGGGGGCTGTTCCTGGGCCGTGTGCCTTGGCCTCGTTGGTGAAAGTTTTAGCCTGTTCCCTGGGGCTGGTTAGTTCCAGGGGAGACACAGGGATGAAACAGCCTCTTGCATTTTTAAAAAGATCATTTATTATGTTCCTTTTATAGACCTAAGTTTTGAAATTAAACGACTGATATTTCATGTATGGGAAACAATTCCTATTTAGTTTAATGCCCTCTGTACCTTCCTTATCTATACTTGGGTCTTCCAGGACCAGGAAATCAGTGTTAATGATTCATAGCTGCTTTAAGGAACAAATCTTTAACAAAAGCTACTAAATTCAGAACTGTCTAATGTGCTAACTTAAAGTACCAGAACAGAGTTTACTGCCTGATTTGCTTGTTTGTTTGTAGTATAATGTTGAATAGAACAAGTAATTTGAATTTACCAATGTAACAATCTACTTCTAAGTAATTTTATTATTATTTGGTGTTGTGTGAACCCGCTTGAGTCCCCAATTATATCAGGAAATGAATTCCCTTCTACCACGAAGCTGGTGGGGAATGGATGAAAACTCAGTAGTCCAGCACAGTTCCAAAAGGTTTTTACTAATTAGCAATAAAAGAAGTTCTGCTACTACAATCCAAGATAATGGGATTCCCCAGACCTCTAGCTCTTGGTCAGAACTTAAACCATGCACTCAAGTCCAAGTCTTCCATCAAAGTACCTCAAGTCACTCCCCTTATGTATCCAAAAGTAATTCTATTTTCAGGGAGGGTGATGTCAACAAAGATCAATGAATCAGCTTCTGGGTGTAGAAGTAGGGTGGTATCACCCTAGGGGGGGTGCCACATTTGTTTCAGGTCTAAACAAATGATTATGCTAGGGACTAGTCCCTTTCTCTTATCTCTTAGGTCAAAATAATAGAGAGAGAAAGAGAAAGAGAGAGAGAGAGAGAAAGCTGGTAGAAAGAAATATATCTCAAGATTCAGGTGCGGGATGGAGTCTCTGCCTGTCCTGTACTAGGCTGATGGGGCGTCATGGGGGTGGGGGCAGGTTTTGCTCCTTGGTCTGTCCCCTGCCAGGCTCCCAGAAGCCAGAAAATCTCACGCAACACGTCATCCTCAAGGCCTGGACTCCACAGCTAGACACAGCCCGATCCCCATGGCATGAAGGAATGTATACCACAAACGTGTGGGGAGTCAGAGACTAGTTAAGACAGAGAAGGATACAGTGTACTGATAATCATTGAAAATGATAATACCACCTGACAACTGAGCATTGAATATAGGCAAAAAGATACACATGATAACCTCTAAATGTATGTATTATAATGCACAATGTGAAAGAAAGGGAAATGAGGAGAGAAAGAGAAAGAGAGATAGAGAGAGAAAAGAGAGACATAACGAATGAAAAGAGATAAAGAACCTATCCCAGACTAGGGGAAGGGGGGGGAAGTGCGGACATTGGTGGTGGGAAATGGGCATGGGTGGAGGGATGGGTGCTGGGACACTATATGACTGAAACTCAAACATGAGTATCTTCTAATTCTATATCTCATGGTGGTATAATAAAATATTAATTAAAAAATCACATCTCAATGGATGTAATGGGAAGAAACACACAATTTCATGGGTTTCATGCAATCTAGATGGTAACACAAGGTCCATCTATTTTCTGTTCTGTACCAAGGTGATTCTGAATGCCTTGTCCTCTGTTTACTGGAAGGGTCATGCTCGCCTGCTTGAGAGCAAACTAGCATTGTCCTTCCTTTAATCTTATACGATAGTCCCAAGGTAGTCAGGGTGGTAGTCTCCTGGTAAATCCTAATTGTCCCATGCTGGGACCAGTGGTCATTAAGAGGAATTGTGCCCAATCTAGATAGCATTGAAATCACAGTAGAGAGTATAGTAATATTTCAGAAGTCAATGATTCAGAGTCAAAATTGTAACTGTCACACCCTCCATCACTGTTTACACAGGAGACAGCTCATTAGCATAGACCCTGGTTTAAGAACATCTAAATAGCTTAAACTGTAAGTAGATTAAACAGCAAAGATCCCAAGCTAGCTAAGCCTGTCATCCAACAGTTTGGTTTTGCAACTGGATAGACTGAATCTACACAGAAACTCATGCACAAAATATGCATACCTGATAATCAATGACTGCTTTTTTAAAATCAAGCACTGGGACCAGAGCGATAACACAGTGGGTAGGGCATTTGCCTTGCCGTGGCCAACCCGAGTTGATCTCCAGCATCCCATATGGTCCTTGAGCACCGCCAGGAATAATTCCTGAGCAAAGAACCAGGAGTAACCCCTGAGCATTGCTGGGTTTGACCAAAAAAAGCAATAAATAAGTAAATAAATAAATAGATAAATAAATAAATAAATAAATAAAATCAAGCACTGACACATGTAACTAAGAATAACAGAGGATTCAAATAAACACCAAAATCCATTGATTCATCCAATCCCCTCATATTTGGGGGTTTTGTGTATTGGGTGGGTGGGGGTTATAGTTCAAAACTGATGATACTCAGGGCTTACTCTTGGCTCAAAGGATCCAGGATCAGGGTCCAGGGTCAAATTCTGCTTGGCCCCTACCCATTCCAGTCCTAACTTTCTCATTTGAAGTGGAAGATTTTTCTGTCTTATTTTTCTATATGCTATAAAGTAACCTGAATTTTCAAATGATCAACAGTGACAAAAGCAATGGTAACAAGAAAATTCATGATACATAATTGAAAGTAGAGTGCAACACTATTTTGACTTTCAATATAACAAAAATATCTTTAAAAGTTACTATTTCTGAAGCACAGTGAGGTATATATGTTCATATAATGTCTCATAACCCATATATTTCTAGAAATCAATGGCAAATAATAAGGGCCTTCACTGTATCACTGTATCACTGTCTTCCTGTTCATCATTGATTTGCTCGAGCAGGCCCCAGTAACATCTCCATATGTCCTGTCCCATGCTAATAGAGCCCAAGGGCACCTGCTTGCTCTAGGAACATAAAGAGCCTCAATCCATTCGGGATGAGGTCTATAATTGTTATTGGTATTTGGCATATCAAATACAACACGGGTAGCTTGCCAGGCTCTGCCGTGCAGGTAGCATACTCTTGTAGTCATCTCTAAGTCCAGCATTAATAAAGGCCTTAATAGTATTTATCTTTTTTACATAATGTATGTCCTGGTAACTTTCCTGAGAAATAACTCAAACTTACACTGAGAATATTCACAACATGGCTATTTGGAAAACGTCCAAATTGTAAAGAATCTCAGTGTCTAACAATCACAGTAAATTGGGACATATTCATGTGATGAAATTCTATTTATTTAAAATGGGATGAATGGATGAAAAATTTTACCAAAAAATGCTTTGAAAAGAAAAAGCTTTGGGTGTGCTCCATTCTAGGAGTCACCCACATTCAAGCATGGGGTGCCTAATATCTCCTTTACTTTATGGTGCTCAGGTATCCAAATAAAACTTTGGGGGGACTTTGGGATCACACCCAATGATTTTCAGGGGGTTAATCCCTGGCTCTGCATTCAGGAATCTCTCAGAACCATATGAGATGCTGAACTATATAGAACCCCAGGTTGGCCGCCTGCAAGGCAGACACCCTATCCACTATACTATCTCTTTGCCCCCAAGGCAGATACCTATCCACTATACTATCACTTGGCCCCAATAAAACTATTTTAAGGGAAAATGACTTAAGGACTATATCTACTCAGAAATTATAGAACTCTGGAGCAGTTACTTATCTCTGTTCTACTTATCTCTGTTCAGTTATCTGTATGGAACAAAAGTATCCTTGGATGGCTGTGATGGGTATGAAGATTACTGTTTGAATATAACAGAGTAGTTAGAACAGTGTCTGGAAGAAATGAATCATTAACCCATTATTAACATCATATCACCTATACATCATCTTCAAACATCATTTCAGAAGCTTTTTGATCAATTCCTTGTGTCCAGTTTTAAATGTCTATAAAACTAAATACACATGTGATCAGGATAATATAAGTATATATTAAGAATTAATTAAAGTTTCCTTTTGGTGAGCATGGTATCTTTAATTATAATCTTATTTTTCATATTTAAATATTACTGAGTAAATATTTTAAGTTTTTTTTTAGCTTGTGGGGACTATAGAAACACACCTGGATGTGTTCAGGATTTTTTTTTGTTTCATTTTGCTTTTTGGATTTTTTGAGCCACAGCTGGTGGTGCTCAGGGGTAACTTTTGTCTCTGCACTTAAGAATTACTCCTAGTGGTGCTCAGGAGATCATATGGCATGCCAGGGATCAAAACGCAGTTTGGTTGTATTCAAGGCAATTGTTTTACCAGCTATACTATTGCTCTGACCCCTGTGCTCAGGGTTTACTCCTGGTTCTGTGCTCAGGAATCACTCTAAATGGTTCTAGGAGACAGTATTCAGTAACTGCAATCTAACCAGAATCAGTGATATGAAAACTCTGTACTCTCTTACAGGCCCAAGTCTTTATAACAGGAAAATATTTATAATTATGTAAGGTATAATACATTGACTAAACTCATTATGTTGATAATTTCACTATGTGTATAAATATCATATCATGATGTGCATAAAGGCACATGTGACCCTACCAACATCTATAGCAAAGAGCAAATTTATAGGAACACTGTACTGGTCTGCAAAGTAGAGCCCAGAAGTTGGTAGACAAAATATACAGAATGATATTCCAGTTTGTGATAGGTAGATTATATAGCTCAATAGCAGAGGACATACCTGGCATGTGTGAGAACCTGGGCTCATTTCCTGAACCAGAGGGTCCACCAAGCAGCATAAGACATTAACCCAAAATAAACCAAAAGAGTCATGGAACACTAAAGGAAACTGTAAAATCTTTTTGCTTATATGTGAAAATTATCTCAGGGGGAAAAAGTGATTTATTTCTCTGTAAAATTTTCTCCAAAATAAAATACTAAAACTTTTATGTACATTTCATGTTATATTCTTAAAATGTAGAATAGGGGGCAGGAGAAAGTACAAAGTTCGAGCAGGAGCCAAGCATACATCAAATGTGGGTTATCCATGGTCTCTTGAACATCACCAGGTACAGCCCCATAGGCTTCTGAGCATCACCCCACATAGCTCAGATTCCCCCAAGCACTGTGGCCATGGTGGTCCCCTCACAGGCCATTATCTTAATATCACAAGGAGTAAGGCCTATCTCATGAGCACTCCTTGGGAGACCCCCAAAACAAACAAAAAAAATTTAGAACAGAGAGAGAGAGGAGAGAGAGAGAGAGAGAGAGAGAGAAATAAAAAATTAGCTGCCATGGATGGGGAGAAGGGAATCAGGGGACATTGGTGGAGGGAAATGGGCACTGGTGGAGGGATGGGTGCTGGAACACTGTATGACTAAAATCCAAATATGAACACTTTTGTAACTGTATATCTCACTGTGGTATAATAAAATTGCTTAAAATTAAAAAATAGAATAATCTTGAAAACATTTCCTTGAAGCTCTTTCTGTCACAACTTAAAACCAGTGCTAATTTTTTTCAGCCTCAGAATAAACAGAGATTCTCATTCTTGGCTAATGTCTCCCTTGCTTCTCAATCTTCGTGTGTATGTACACAAATCACCTGGGATCAGCTTAATATGCAAACTCTCATTCACTAGGTGTGGGGGATCCATGATTCTTCAGTTTCAGTACTTCTAAATAAAGCCAGAATAACTAACTTTGAGTGACAGGTCACTTGCAGAAACTGGTCCCCTAATTCTCATATCTTGTTATTTACACTCTGCCCTTTGTGCTGTTGCCGATTCACCGAGAGTGAGCACCTCTTTCAGGAAGAGCACCACCTTGTCCTGGCTAGACTTGATTCATTCAGTGTGGACATCTGACTCAGAATTAGTTTATCAGCGTTTATCTCCAGGACTTTTTGAGCCAGAACTATGGAAGATAATATCACTACGTAAACAAAGATGTTGTTATGCAGCTCGGGAATATTCTCTTTCCTTCTGAAAGGGGAAATTGGCAATGGGTTAATGAGGCTAAGAGATGCGGGAAATGGCTCTGTGTTCATATCCCTAACTTCCTCTGAAACAGAGCCTGAACTCTAAGGTCAATCTCACTGTAGTAGTACTATGCAGATGTGCCCACTGTCATTCTAAATACAAATATATGTGTACTAAGCATCTTCAGTTAGTTTTCTGTTGCATGCCACCAAAGATACTATCTCCCAAAAGTCCCAAACACTCATAAAATACAATACTTTAGAAATTATTTCACGATCACGATCACGATCTTCCCGTTAATCATCTATTTGCTAGAGCGGGCACCAGTAATATCTCAATATGTCCTGTCACATGCTGTAGAGCCAAGGGCATCGGCTTGGTAGAGGAACATAAAGAGCCTCAAACCATTATATTAGGTCATGAGGATGATCTAATATAATTGTTACTGGCATTTGGCATATCAAATACAACACGAGCAGCTTGCTAGGCTTGCCGTGCCGGGGAGGCATACTCTATAAACACCTCCAAATAAAGCCTTTATTGATGATGGGCTGGTCGGCTGGGTGGAGTTCTGATGAGAGGGAAGTCCAATGTGGAAAATGGCGGCGCCCATGGAGTGGGTGGGGGTTGTCTGGCTTGTTGTGAGGTTCTGCCGGGGTGGTGGGCCAAGGCTGGAACCCACCATGCCTCCCGACTGCCTCATGAACGGCTGGGCACAGGGAGAGCAAGGAACCGCTCTGCCCCATGTCTGAGAGTCTCTGGACCAGCATACCTGGGCTGGATTGTTAGAAATTGATAGAAATTATTTATTTACCTTAAATCTCTTTCCAGCTGAATAATCCATTCATTGTAAACTTCATACAGTAAATATGTTATCAAATATCTGTTGTTCTTATTCTAGCACCATCTAATATCTAAAATGTAGTACTTATTGTTGACTTGACTTCATATAAGTTTTGAGAACTATGAATTTGTCCTCTACTACAGAATGGGGCCACCTAGCTTCTGCTTTCCCAGTAACAGTTTAGTTAGGAAGAACAAAAAGTAATTAAGAATA
The DNA here is from genome assembly GCA_021461705.1 of Cryptotis parvus. Classification (NCBI taxonomy): domain Eukaryota; kingdom Metazoa; phylum Chordata; class Mammalia; order Eulipotyphla; family Soricidae; genus Cryptotis; species Cryptotis parvus. Next base: position 55,013 of record JAJIBD010023594.1, on the reverse strand, counting down.
ATGTGAAATGAAATTATTTAATTCAGGAAGCATAAAGAATGATCTATGGAGAAATGGAAGCTTTGATGGGCAAAGAGAAAGGAAAGAATGAAATTTGAGTAAGGAAAAACCAAATGCTCAAAAGAGGAGGTGAAAATCAGGAAGAAAAGTAGAGAAACAATTAAAAAATAACTAGATATCATGGGGTTGGCTGTTTTCTTCTTGTAAAGATCTACCAGTACCTGATATATCCTGGATATTAACCCCTTATCAGATGGGTATTGGGTGAATATTTTTCCCATTCTGTGGACTGTCTTTGTATCTTGGTCACTGTTTCTTTTGACGTGCAGAAGCTTTTTAGTTTAATGTAGTCCCATATGTTTATCTTTGCTTTTAGTTGCTTTGTTAGTGATGTTTCACCTTTGAAGATGCCTTTAGCTCAATTTCGTGGAGAATTTTTCCTATATTTTCTTCGATGCACTTTATGGATTCAGGTCTGATATTGAGATCTTTAATCCATTTTGATCTGAAATTTGTGCATGGTGTTCAGAAACACCATCTGCACTTTTATTTTTATAGAAACACTATTCACAATAGCCATAATCTGGAAACAAACAGATGACTGGATAAAGAAACTGTGGTACATCTAGACAATGGTATACTATGCAGCTGTTAGAAAAAATGAAGTTATGAAATTTGCCTAAATTGATGAATGTATGAACATAGAGAGGATCATGTTGAGTGAAATTAGCCAGAAGGAAAAAGACAAATATAGAATGACTGCATTTATTTGCATGACATATATGTATATATATATATATATATATATATATATATATATATATATATATATATGATACCAATATCCAAGGTCAGGTGAAACATGGATCTGGAGGTCTTGTCAAAGGTGGAATTACCACAAACGTGTGGGAGTCAGAGGTTAGGTAAAACTGAGAAGGAACAGTGTGCTAATAATTGTTGAAAGTGCAAATACCAACCAAGAACTGAGCATTAAATACATGCAAAAAGATACACATGATAACCTCTAAGTGTATGTATTACAATCCACAATACATAAGAGAAGAGAGAAAGAGGAGAGAGAAAGAGAAAAAAATAAAAGAGATAAAGAACCTGCCATAGAGGCAGGCTAGGGGAGGGGAGGGAATCAGGGACATTGGTGGTGGAAAATGGGCACTGGTGGTGGGATGGGTGCTGGAACACTGTATGACAGAAACCCAAACATGAACATCTTTGTAATTGCATATCTCATGTGGTATAATAATAAAATATTTTTAAAAACCGAAAGTGATAAATTGAGCAATTTGTAATATAATCTATCTAGAAAAGTAATTTGTGCTAAACTAAAAGCAATGATAAGCTACTTGAAGAACTAGAAAGGGAAAAAGTGGTATCATAACTCTGATCACATGGTAGAGCACACATGATGGGTGCTAGAAAATACAGGTGGCCAAAATTCTGCCAAACTGCCTGTTTAAGAAATGGAAAATCCTTCAAATTTTAATTTTCTATTGTTTGGCTTATACTGTAGAAGGGTGAGTTGAGCAAAGCACCATTCCTCTAACAGAGAGAGCAGAACCACCTCCTCCAGTGGATCTTACAGCAGGTTTCCTTTTGTTTCTGAAGGCTGTACTGCTCTTCATAACCATAACTAGCTCTCCTTGCTTGTTCTGAATGTCAAAGCTTATAGGTAGGAGCAGGAGAGAACTGATATGCTACTTCACAGAATGGAGTGATTCGGTAATGCTGGAGATTTAACAATCCCAGAGAGAGGCCAGAAACAGAGTGAAGGAAGGGAGTCAGGTATCATGTGGGTAAAGAGCCAATAAGACTCTTTCAATGATTCAATGTCCTAAGAACTACAAAAATATGTGATGCAACATTTTCTTCTATTTAGTGGATTGTGTTATAAAGTGAACCCTGGATCCCCAGACAACCTGTTGGGATTCCTCTGCCTTATAAAAATTAAACATTAAGAATACTAAAGGAAAACATATCTACTTTTGGATTGCTTAACTAAATTAATCATTCATACTTTTATGAAGGCAACACTAAACTTCGTTTTTATTAGTTATTCACTATCAACATAAGGTATAAATAGGTTAGAATTTATCACATAAGACGTTTTCTTCATTCTTCTCTTTTGGATTTCCCTGTCCACTGTGTGCATGCTCTGGTTAAATTCCTGTGCTAAGCACACTTATATCAGGGTCCTGTCATTCTATTCAGAGGAATATTTGGAAGGTATTCTTTCTTTCCTTCCACGAGTATACACATATTTAAGAAACTATCATTTCAGAAGAAGCACTAGAAACCCCAATCTGCCTTCATATCAAATCATATTTATCAGTCCAACTTCACCAATCACATAATCTGCCTGACTTCTTTGCCTATTTGCAAATCAGTTGACTGTACACTAAGAATGCAAACTAATCGTTGCACTATCAGGCCCTTTTTCTTTTGAAATACTGTTTATTTTAAATTTGGGTCCATACCCAGTAGTGTTCCAGGCTTACTCTTGGCTCTGTGCGCAGAGACCACCGTGGGAGAGGATCAGGGAACCATATGTGATGCCCAATGTAACTCAAGTTGCTGTGTGCAAGGAAAACATCTTATCAACTATACTATCTCTCCTCCCCTTTTCTTTTTTTTAAAGAATGTAGATATCATTCCTTCCAGAAAATCCAGCAGGAAATAATCTTCTGTATTCCTATTATCATCATCATAATCCAAAACCCCTTATCATAAGGAAGTAAACTGGCTACTATTCCTAGCATGTGATTCACTCAAAAGTCCAATGACAAGAGGCACCTCTGCCACTATAGTAATCAAAACACTGACTCTATCTTTGAAGAATTCAGTGTTATTCTCTTAGATTCCCAGAGAACAGAAGGAATCTGAGATGGTATATTAACAAGAAAATATTACATAAAATATATATTCCATTTTTCTTAACTTGGTATATTCTTTCCCCATATCATAAAGAACTTTACCTTTAGTTCACTGTATCACTGTATGACTGTCTTCCCGTTCATCATCGATTTTCTCGAGCAGGCAGCAGTAACATCTCCGTATGTCCTGTCTCATGCTAGTAGAGCCCAAGGGCATCTGCTTGCTCCAGGAAAATAAAGAGCCTAAACCATTATATTAGGTCATAGAAATGAGGTCTATAATTGTTACTGGTATTTGGCATATCAAATACAACACAGGTAGCTTGCCAGGCTTGTCTTTAGTTAATACATTTAACATAGAAAGATATGTTTCTATTATGGTTTTGCAAAACTCTTACTCATTCAAACACAAATGTAATAAAATTTTGGATAAATAAAGAAAATAATATAAGGAATTGAAATAACCTACAGTAAATGTAGATTCTTCCAAAAAGCCAAATTGCCAACCTATGCTTGCATAGTATAGAATAGGACCCATTACTGACTGGAAACACTTACATTAATCAAAAATTTCTTCCTTTTTGAGCTAGATCTCAAAACAAAACTTTAAAAACCTATGCTTTAGAGTTATATGATGGATATATATACATATTCATACATATTTTATATACATATATACACACAAAAATGACCATATTATATAGAAATAACATACAGTAACTATATTTGGAAAGAAACGTTTTATAATATGCATGTGTATGCCTAGCATTCTTATTAAAATGTGAGATAAAAATTAATACAACCGGGGCCAGAGAGATAGTACAGCAGGTATGGCACTTACCTTGCATACAGACAACCTGAGTTGAATTCTGAAACCCCATATAGTCCGTCAAAACCACCAGGAGTGATCCTTAAGAATTGAAATGAGTAAGTCCTGGAGTATGCCCTGAAAAAATATACAACCATCAATAAATTATATCTAATAATTAAGAACATATGAATGGTTTAAGCAAAATAGTCTGTTATTAAATATCCCAAGTATTCCCAATCTTTTATATAATTAGAGAGAAATTAATATTAAAATTGAAATTACATTATAAATAGGAATAAATATCAAGTTCACCGGTGAAACAAAATAAATGGTGACTATTAGAACTCAACATATTAAAATTTGTTGGAATGATCAAATTATTCCAAATAATTCCAAAACAAAACTTTTCTAAAATAATATTATTAATCTTAAGAATTTTAACTTACTTTAAAATGCATTGCTAAACTATAAGATAAATAAAAATAAAATTTATATAGCAATTTGAAAAATCAATTTTAATCCACTTGAAATTAGCTAGCAATCAATTTGGAAAAACTAAAAATAATTACATTATAAACTTAAGGACAATGAAAACAATAAATAAAGTAGATAATGAAATAATGCATATCACTAACAATAATAAACAAACTCAGACAAAACTTAGTGTTAAATGCGTTAATTTCTGAAAGGCAGTTAAGGCTTATAAGAAAACATTTCACTTGCACTATATAATCTCCCAATTGGGAAAAAAAAAACAAAAAACCTAAGCATGAAAAAATGAGGCAATTTTTCAGCTAAACTTAATCTTTCCTGTGAAACTATAATCAAATTTTAAAAGAATTAGATAAATCTTTGTGAACTACCATATACTAGTTTCCTCATTAGAGATATCCCTGTCTATAATCTGCCCCCCTACTTCATGGATGCTCACACCAACTTGAGAATAATTGCCACATCCTGATTCTACCATATTGTTAATTTATTCAAAATCAGCTCATTTGAAACATAGTATGTATTTTCATAATTTGAAATAGGCGTCGTTTTCTACACACACACACACACACACACACACACACACACACACGAACCACACACGGATGCTCTCTGCTGAATTTCTAAGCCTCTTTAGATACTGAAGGGGGAGAGAGAAAGAGAGAGAGAGAGAGTGAAAGAGAGAATAAGTCAGACATATACATTTGTCTCTAATTCTCAGAACGCCTTTTTTCCAGCCTTTGCAGATCCATAAATCATCTCTTCTTTAAAAAGCAAAGAAGATTGCCATAGATTTCTCTGTTTCCCTGAAGTAAATGTGTCCAAGGTGGTCTTAAAGCAGCTTTCCCTTACTGATGAACCTCTCTTTCAAATTTGTAACTAAGAACTTTTCAGGCTTACAGAGGAGGTTAAAAAGTGCCATTCAAAATAACTAAGGGACACTACAAATAACAAAGGGATCTGTATCTCTTTGTTTTTCCAATACTTTTCTGCTTTTTGGGTCACACCTGGCAATGCTCAGAGGTTACTCCTGACTGTGCACTCAGGAATTACTCCTGGAAGTGCTCAAGAGACCATATGGACAGTCAGATTCGAACCCAGGACAGTCACATGCAAGGCAAACGCCCTACCTGTGGACCTATCTCTGGGACCCTTGTTTTTCAGTACTTCAAATGTCTTGCATACTCTCCTTCTTGGACCAACATAGGTATGCTCCAGCCATACCTAGCAATTTAACAATACTGTTCCATTTCAACACTTTTCTCGGTTTCTAATGAGTCAACACTCCTTTTGTTTCAAGTAATATTCTTTATTCATTCTATTACTCCTAACCTAAACCTCATTCTCACTTTTAAAAACCTGTATCGTGACCCAAAAAAAAAAAAAAAAAAAAAAAAAAAAAAAACCTGTATCATGTCTTATGAAGTGATATTGCCAAATTATGGGATCATTAATTCCATGGGATCTGGAATAAAATCTTAGGTTCAATTCACAAATCTGCCCATTTACTAGCAATGTGATCTTAGTAACTGGGACTCTGTGTGCCTTAGTTCCCCCATACCTAAAATGAAGGTAATACTCATAATTACATGAGGTATGTATTGTGAGGATTAAGTGAAAGAATCTAGTAACCATAAGTAAATGTTATCTACAGTAACCAGCACACTATAAGACATTTTTGATAGTGGTAAAAGTGTATATTAGTAAAATTATAAAAACAAATTATATTCATTTTTAAATTAAGACGGCATTTTAGTTTTATTTTTATTTTATTTATTTATATATATATATATATATATTTTTTTTTTTGCTTTTTGGGGACACATCCAGCAATGCTCAGAGGTTACTTCTGGCTCTGCACTCAGGATTTACTCCTGGCAGTGCTTGGGGAACCATATGGCATGCCGGGGTCCAAACCCAATTTGTCCGCATGCAAGGCAAATGCTCTGCCCGCTATGCTGTTGCTCTGGCCCCTAGACAGCATTTAAATAAAAATAATTGACTCATAAAAACCTAATAAAATTTTCCTTTATAAATGTCTTGAATTTTTTAATCTATGGTACTGAAAAAAGATAGCAGAGCAGGTAGTCAACCTGGGTTTGATCCTTGGCACCCCATGTGATCCCATGAGACCCAAAAGGATTGCATAAGTGATCCCTGAGCACAGAGCTATGTGTGGCTAAAATATCTTTTAATTTATATTTCAAAACCATAATGCCTAATTTGGTGCTACTTAAATTTAATAATCTCATGATTGCATTACATTTTGGCAAATCATTTAAATGATAAATAAATTACATTGTAAAATTGAGGACATTAGCATTACTATTTCTATACATTCCATATGAATATTACATTTCACATTGCCTTGACAGAATATACAAAATAGATACCTTTATTTAGGAAATCAGTCCAAAGTAGAAAGTTAAAAAAACTTCCTAAATAAGAAACATGCAATAATTTTATATACAATGATCTGATTATCTACTTCCGATCACTTTATACAATAATGCTCAGACATACAATAAACCAGGTGTGCAAGGTGAAATATTTCCCCACATATGTCACGTTGAACTTTGTTTGCTCCACACCCATTATCAGTCAAGACTGTTAATGTTTAGGAATATATATAGATGAGAGAAAAATAAGAGAGACAGTGGAAGAAGGTGGAGCTGGCTTACACTCAAGAGGAAGGATGGGTACATTCAGTCTTGTCTTCTTCTTTGTTTTATACCTGCTGCAGGGATGCAATTCTTCCCTGATTCAACTGAAAGACAATGGCTATGAAGGTATTATCATTGCTATACATCCTGATGTGCCAGAAAATGAAGCTCTAATTAAAAAAAATACAGGTAAGTAATAAATATTATTCATTCTCCCTGAATTAAGTAAAAGAAAGGAAATATGTCAGTGATTTTTATTAGAAAGACTTTTGAACACTCCGAGAATCTTAAAAGTAGCATGGTTCCATGAAGAAAGCTATAGTGCGTCATGAGAATTAGAGGAGCAAGAAATGGTTTTGCTTTATCTCACTATAGATCAAACAAATATGAGGTAATCTACCTCCTGAGACTCAGTCTCATCTGTAACTCCGCAGTTGGAATTACTTTGCTTCTGAACAAATACCTGTGAATTCTTCTGACAGGGTTACAATAGTGAATTTTTGAAGTGCCTGCTCTTGGGCAATGCATATTATTCTCAGGTAAATGATAATATTAGTTAACAAAATGTAGGGTAAATGATAGCAAGGTTTAAAATAAATGAATCATCAAAAAGGGATATAAAATGTTGGGAGGCTGTGGAGGAGGGAGATGTGGTTACTATTTCATATTTGATAGCAAGGGAAAGCTTGGCTTTGGAGGTATTATCGGAGGCTGATAACGGAGATGATTGAAAGAGAAGCCCATTGCAGACCAAGGAGAGGGAATAGCATGTCCAGAGGAGTGAGATAAGAGCTGGTTTGACATGACCTTTGAAACAACTGAGAACAAGCAGGTGGATGTGTAGGGAGAGCAGAGAGGATGAGGTTGCAACACCCAGGTTACTAGAATGACTCTGTGTATAATGGCAATCCATGAGAGGGGTGTGAGAAGAGGAGGGGGTATGCTTTCATCTACATGTTTAGCAGTCACTGCCTATGACACTGAAGAAACCCTGTGGGTAAGGGTGCTTCCATTTGTCACACATTCTGTGACCCATAGAGGTGTAGTGGGACACTGGGTAGGAAGCTGTTACAATTGAGAAAAGATAGTGACTAAGGATTAGTATGTTTAAGAGAGAGAGCACTAGTAATGTGATTTCAAATATATTCTGAGGGTATTATGGACAATTTTTCTGATGATTTTAATGTATGTGTGCTAGGGGAAATAAGAAAAAGTTAGGAGTTAAAGAAGACCTTAAGGATTTTGTCCTGATCATTTTGATCATTTTGGAGAAGAGGAGAATCGTTCAATTATCAACAGGCAGTACTATTGGATCAAAATCATTTTTATACAAATTAATTCATAATTATGTCTTGAGATGTCAAATTTCCATTTTCCTCATTCCCTTTACTCTTGTGTCTTTGGGCTTGAGGGTGCTTGTTTTCAGAAATGTAAATGGCTTCATCTTCTTGACCCATATCTGACATTATAGGAATTTTCAGAAGAAACTTAATAGAAAAAATTACTTAACAGACATGGCTGTTAAGTAAATGACCACCAAATTACAGAATCTGTTAGTACAGATTGAAGCCTGAAGATGGACATATAGAAAATAAGAAGCACCAAAAGGCACTGCAGTTTTCCCAGGTGTTAAGAGTATCACTTTGACAAAACGTATTGATTTGGCTGAACCATTTTTATACTAAAGAATTCTTCTTTCATGCTGAGGGAAAAGTGATTTGAATTCTGTCTTAAGGAAAGTGATATTTTAACACTGCTTTTCAACTTTGACATCTAAAATCTATCCCAAACTATAGGAGTCATAGCCTCAACCAGAAATGATTGTTTTCCAGGACTTTTATTTAGATCCAGTACTATGAGTATGTGTATAGGTGTATACATACATGCATAAGTATATCAATATTACACATATAGGGTGATACTTGGGATTGCTTTAAGGATTGGCTAAAAAGGGGTTGGCTAATTGAGGGAACAGGGTGGATCATTACGAGTTGTGTTTCAATCAATGAACATTTAACTGTTCTGTGTGCATAGTGACAGAAGAGTTTGAGTTTCAGGTATTTGATAAACTCAGATTATTGCTATTCAAATAGAGCTTGGGAAAACAGTCCACTTTTTCTATTAAAACTGTCAAGGCTGAGCCAGGAGAAACCCCTGATCATTGCTGGGTGTGACCCAAAAAAAAGCAAAAATAAATAAATAAATAAATAAATAGATAGATAGATAAATAAACTTTCAAGGCTGGTTCAATTTAAGTAATTTTTCCAGTGAGAGTTTAACAAAACCTTTCAAACTTCTGGCTTGAGAGTTTAGATAGACTGGCAGTGGGGCTGGGAGGAACATATAGTTTACTGCTAAACTTGATCATATTTCTCCAGATTAGCTGTTTTAAATTCTTATGACATGTCCCAGTAAATAGCACTTTGTGAATCATTTTTAATATTTAATTGTTGCATTTTGGATTATCTAATTTCTATTTAATTTGGATTATCTAATTTACATTCAATTTTAAGGGACTGGAAATATGATAGAGTGGATTGGGTATTTGTCTTACACTCAGCCAAATTGGATTTGATCCCTGGCATTCCCATATGGTCCCCAAGCACGATCAAGAGTAATTCCTGAGTGCAGAGACAAGAGTAACTGCTGATTATTGATGTGGGTGGCAAGAAAAAAAAACCCAAAAAAGAAAAAAAATCCACTTTTTGTATCTTGAATGCCCCAAATGAGAAAAATGTAATTGTTTAACACATGAAAATGTATAAAAACAAAGTTGTAAATAAAATCAACTAAATCTAGAGGAAAAGAGAAGTGAAAAGAGAGGCGAGAAAGAAAGAAAATAAACTTTAGAAATTTAACTGAAAAGTACAGGAGAATCAATACTGGCCATCACAGTGCACCTCAGTGGGGTCACAGTAGTACTCTGACACAGAGTAGTAAAATTTCTCCATTGCCTAAGTTTCACAAAACTATAAAAGCTATAAAGTAAATATAAATGGTCAGAGTATATAATGTACTTCTTATACAACTGGATTGTAACTTCCTAATCATGCCAATCTGCATATGCAATTCAAACAACCGTATGAACTTGTGTTTCTTAGGCAGACTGCTAATAATTTAAATGAACAGTAACTAAATTTATCTAAGATCTAAATATTCCCTCTGCATTTAAACAAGAAAGAAACAAATGGTATTTTATGGAAGGCAGAGGTTTATTTCATCTACATTAGACCCTGAACTTACAATTTTATCTCCTATCCAGTCCTCCATGACTTCTATTCTTTGGGTTCTGAGCCCACATAATTTGCTCATCACTTATATATATATGTATATGTATATATATATATATATATATACATATATATATATATATATAAATCAGCACAGGGAACTGTTTTCAAGACAACAGAATGTAAGAACCTAAAGAAATGTGCTAATGTGGGCTATTGTTCAGGAGATATCATGGAGGAGTAAAACCTACCTTGAAATAAATACTGTAGACAGAGGTATTGATAACAAGAAGAGATCGAAGTTATCATCCAGCACCCAGATCCCCTCATGTACTCACCAGTTGGCTATTACAGATTACTGGTGGAAACTTTCAGTCATCTAGTTTTCTCAATAGATATTAATTTCTAGGATTAAATATTTCTTTTATTAATCATTGCATCTTTGAGTGTAGAATACTGAACATAAGATGACATTGATCACTTAACCATTTGACATCTGGTTATTTGTCAATTTGCTCTAGCTGGCACCTAAAACATTTCCATTTGACCCTATCACTTGCCAGTGTAGAACAATGGCATCTGCTTGCTTCAGGAATACAAAGTGCTTCAAACTATTCATTTAGGACTTGACAAAGAAGTCTGACCATCTTGTAGGTGGGTGGCCACGTGATCTTTTGACATCCTGTGGGATCCAGTCGGTAACGGCTCTAGTCCAGCAGTTGTCTCCAAATCGCATTACATGTCCAGCCCATCTGATTTTCGATGATTTGGCAAACTAGACATCGTCCCTGACTCTGGAATGATGACGGAGGTCAAAACTCCAGATTCCTTCTCTCACTTGAGTGAGGCATGATAGCTCTCACTTGAGTGAGGCATGATAGCTTCCAATCATAGCTCTTTTTATTCCTCTTTGGGATCCCAAATAGCATTCTCATTCTGCTTTTGTAGGGCCCAGGTCTCTGAGACATATGTTAATGCAGGGAGAATTGTGGAGTCGAAGAGATGTGCCTGGAGCCAGAGATTCTTTGTCCTTTTAGCTATTTCTTCGATGCTCTTGAATGCGTTCCATTCCACTCTCTTCCTCCTGTGCTGCACTGCTCAGATTTTAGGTCGTTTATCAAGAAAGTTTTTGATTCTATGGAAACTAAAGTTGTCATCAAAGTCCAAGCCAAATAGGGAGTTCAAACCCAATACATCAAGATCCTTCATAAGCTGTATCACAGATTCACCACGAGGATCTCACCATTCTACAAGGAAGTGATCATTGATGTCAAAAGAAGGGTTCAGCAGGGTGATATCATTTCATCAAAACTGTTCAGCGCCACTCTTGAGAACATCATTGACAATTATAATGGGAAGGAATAGGAGTGAAGATAGACGCTCGGCAACTACACCACCTCCGCTTCACTGATGACATCGTTCTAATAATACCAAACATTAGCCAAGTGGCACAAAAGCTGGCTAACTTGACTAGGAATGTGGAAAGATAGGTCTACAGCTGAATCTCAACAAAACAATGTTCATGAAAAATGAACTAGATCCAGAGGCCCCATTCACTCTCAACGGAACAAACATCTCTGAATGCAGCAGTTATGTGTACCTAGGTCGAGAATTCAAGATGACATTATCTTCAGAATATTATTAAGAGCTCACCATTCCTATCACTTTTTTATTGTCTCACTACCCCCAAGTCTCACTTGGAGGGTGAAATCATAATGAATAAAATCTCTCTTTGACCCGTCACTAGATCCCCAAAAAGTTATATGATTGCATACATTTTAGAGTACTTTCACTGTATCACTGTATCACTGTCTTCCCATTGTTCATTGATTTGCTCAAGTGGGCACTAGTAACATCTCCATTAGTTCTGTCACAAGCAAGTGCAACCCAAGGGCATCTACTTGCTACAGGGACAGGAGGAGCCAGAAACCATTCTTCAGGTTATTGAGCTGAGGTCCATAATAGTTACTAGTCTTTGGCATGAAAAGTAGATAAAACACGGTAGCTTGCCAGGCTTTACCATGTAGGTGGTATAGTCTCAGTATATTTGTTTCACATTTATATATTTACTTTAATTTTTGGTAAACTGGTTATATTAGTATTAGCTTGAATGGCTTTGATGAACAAAGTTACTGCACCTCCACCACCGCCAAGTTGCCCAAGTTCCTCCACCAACGTCTCTGTGTCACCCCTATATTTGTCTCAGCCTTCTCCCATTATTCCCCCTCTTGATAATCTCAGTTTTGCACTCACAGATCAAAAATGGAAACGACTCATTCCATCCTTATAATATTCTTAAATGTAAGTAATAAGGGTTGAACTATAACTCAGTGGTAGAACACTTGCGTTGTATATGTGAAATCTTGGGTTCAATCCCTGGAACAATGAAATAGTCAAAGACATGAGAAAATTGAGCTCTAGCATGACATAAGTGGACAAGATCTACTACTCAAAATGTACTAATTCCTGTATTAGAACCAAGAAATGACTCTAAATGCTACATCTTTATCATATTATAAAATTTCTCTGAACAACAAACATAAGTAGTTGATGAAGGATTATCAGAATTTGAAAGCTTTAGGAGGCAGAAGGAATGGAGGTTGGACCACATCCAACAGTACTCTAGGGCTACTTGTGACTCTAATTAGTGGTCACTCCTGGGAATGATCATGGTATCATATGTGGTGGTGGGAGTGATACCGGCGTTGGTCATGTTTAAGGGAAGCACCTAAACTCATGTACTGTCTCTCCATACCAACAGTTAAAACTAATAAGTGTGCAAAATCAAGCAATAATTTTGTGTAGCAAAACGTGAATGGCAGGGTAGCAATTCCAAGGCAGAGATTCTACTTTTCTGCTTTGAAAATGGGAAATGTCTGTCATGAACCCTGTTCCTTTGGTTCAGATCATTTGACCGTGTTCATATATTTTCCCTTAATAACAGGACATGGTGACAGAAGCTTCTTCTTACCTGTTTAAAGCCACAGAAAACAAAGTGTACTTTAAAAATGTAAATATATTAATTCCTGACACCTGGAAAGAAAAGCCTCAATACATGAGGCCAAGGCATGAAAGCTACGACCATGTAAGATTCAAAGAAATTCTCTTAAAAATTATATTTTCTGTTGTACCTCAATTTTTTTTGAAAATTGTTTCATAATTTTCTGACAAAACCTCTATACTTCTATTTCTAATGTTTATAAAATAATTCTTCTATTTCTAATGTTTATAAAATCATTTTGCACATCCTTAGGCCACTGTCATAATTGCGCCACCTGCATCACCAGGTAGAGAGGAACCATACACCAGACACTTCGGACAGTGTGGAGAACAAGGAGAATTCATTCATTTGACCCCTGACTTTCTACTTGGAAACAAACAAAATGAATATGGACCACCAGGTAGGAATTTTAGTCAATAAGATTGACTAATGAACATTTAAACAATGTTTAAACCCTAAATCTTATAATAACTATTTGTGTTCTTGGACTAGCCTCTCTGTGCTTATTTCCTATAAAATCATGAAAAGACAAGTTCTGAATTTAAAAACTATGACTATTAAGCAACTCATGCTTTCAGTATAGTTTTTATGGAAATTTGAAGATAGGGCAGCAACTGATAAATGTATTTGAAGGCATTTTTGGACTTGCAGTAACCCAGTGTGCCATAACTGGACAGTCATCATCTGCTGCCTCCCTGAAAGGCAGCATGTGCTCAGCTTAAATGTGCCAAGATACATATTTCTGGACAGGATACGATGCTCAGATACTACTAGTGGCTGTTTATGTTATTTAACTTATTTGTTTGGACCAGATGAACTTACCAAATAAATGATCATTTCTAGCTATAAAAATGTCAATTTTATCTACTACGACTTAGAAGATCATTAGTTCGAAGAACTAAAGTATATTATTTTTATTATGAAAATGCAACTTGTTGTTCAAGAAGGCTTTAACTCATGTCACTTTCCTGAGTCCACAAATCCTAAGTACACCTCTCCCTCTTGCCATCAATGCCCCTTCAATGAGCATTCATTAAATCCCTGTCTCTGTTGATCATTCAGCTAGTCCTGGTCCCCAGCATTATTGGGATCTGTATCCACCGGTCTTCAAAGTTCCTTCCTCACATCCCAAACTTCTCCTCCCCATACCTTAAGCATGACTCTGTTTGTTTTTCTGTCATTGCTGTGTCCCTTTTTACCTTTCTAGCTTTACATCTTTTCTTACTTAGCATGTCAGGTAAAGTCAGTCGTTTCTAAGCATAAAAAACCCCAACTCCCTCACCATTATTATCTTTGTTTCATTCAACTTGTGAAATCCCCCTGCCAGTTTTCTTCCGCTCCTTTAATAATCTTCCAAAATATAAAGAAAAATCACGAAAGCATAACAAAACAATACAAAATACACAATTAAAAGCTCAAGGGCGCCTCAAAACTTCTTAACAACATTTTTACTTATTTCTTCTCAAACTCTCTTTTTCAATCCACATCTCTGGGTTTAGATGTTCTCTAGCTATTCTTTTCATTTACATTCATTAAAATATACCCTGACTCAGAAAAAATCACTACTTTTAAATTTATGTCCACTTTCACCTCCCAACTGCTTTTTATTTATTTATTTTGCTTTTTTGGGTCACACCCGGCCATGCTCAGGGGTTTCTCCTGGCTCTGCACTCAGGAATTACTCCTGGCGGTTCTCGGGGGACTATATGGGATGCCGGGGATCGAACCCGGGTCAGCATGGGCCAGCCGCGTGCAAGGCAAACGCCTTACCCGCTGGACTGTCACTCCGGTCCCCCAACTTCTACTTATCTAGTTTCAAGACACTCTCTCCTCCTGAGCTCTTCTTTTCCTCTATGCTGATTTCAGACATAGTCTATAACTGACAGTATTCTACAGCTGCTCATATCAGCTGTGCCTGCAACTGCCATCATGTGACTCATATGTGCATAAAAAAAGTCACATCCTGCAAAAAAGTGGCCTTCAAACAACATGACTTTGAGGAAAATAAAATTAATAAGAAAGTTCCCAAAGTTTATGCAATTTTTACTACAAATGGTAACATTAGGTACCAGAAAGAAAATTGGACCAACCAGGCAGCATTTCACTGTGATTGGAGGCTGCCACAAAGGCAGATATCATAATATTATAATATTACAGAGTTTAAAACGCTGTTACAACTGAGAACAAGGCAAGCGGAAATTGAGAAGAGGAGGTACATAAGAATGGGATGCTAAGAGAGTCTGCTTTGTAGATAAAAATCCTAAACATTTAAGGTATACAACTTTGTGATCTAATATGCATATATACTGAGATGATTACTTATCACTTATCTTCCCATTGATCATTGATTTGCTCAAGTGGGCACCAGTAACATCTCCATACATCCTGTCACATGCTAGTAGAGCCCAAAGGCATCTGCTAGCTCCAGGAAACAATCTACTTTCCACAATCTACAATCTACTTTTACAATCATGGCCCCCGCCCCCACTTGCATTTACACAATGTGTGTGATAGAACCTAAAGGGTATATGTTAAGGTGGGTGTGGCAGGATATGAATTATTAAATTATTTGAGGGCAGCAATGATGATTACTGCCTAAAGGGCTTATGTTAAATTATTTGAGGGCAGCAATGATGATTACTGCCTAAAGGGCTTATGTTAAATTATTTGAGGGCAGCAATGATGATTACTGCCTAAAGGGTTTATGTTAAATTATTTGAGGGCAGCAATGATGATTACTGCCTAAAGGGCTTATGTTAAATTATTTGAGGGCAGCAATGATGATTACTGCCTAAAGGGCTTATGTTACATTATTTGAGGGCAGCAATGATGATTACCGCCTAAAGGGCTTATGTTAAATTATTTGAGGGCAGCAATGATGATTACTGCCTAAAGGGCATACGTTAAATTATTTGAGGGCAGCAATGAGGATTATTACCTTCGAATAATTTAATAATTCATATGCTGCCACACCCACCTTAACATGTACCCTTTAGGTTCTATCATACACATTGTGTAAATGCAGTTGGGAGTGGGGGCCAGGGCAACCAGCCATGAGCTTAGAGCAAAGCAATTTGGATGGTGGACTGCACCAGAGACCATCACAATTGTAATGAAAAATGACATGACTGTTTCAGTTACTGATATAAAAGGGTTTTCCCCTTCCATATATAATTCTAGCTTACTACACTGGTTCCATTCAAGTATGAAGCCTTAAGCCGGTGATTTTAAAGTTTAACAAAAAGAGAACTTACTTAGGTGCATGTTAATATGTGAATTTTTATTCATTGGCTGGGTCCAATTTCTGCAGTTCTTGTAAACTTCCAGGTGATAATAATGTTTCTAGTCCAAGGATCAATTTTTGAGTAACAAAAGCTAAAAAATCTTGACACATAATTTTCCCATAACATTACTGACCCTTTTGTTTTCAGAGCTCATAAATTGGAGAAAGACACTGTAACACAACAGACGTCATTTCCAATATCTTTTCATTGCTATTTATTCTAAAGTCTTTTCCTACTATTGATTAAAAGTCCACTTGTTTCTTCTTTCTTTTAAGTTATGGATACCTTTATTCTTCCATTTATCCTACAATAATTCTTAGGAGAAGATTTTTTTTCTGACTTCCCCTATCTAAACTTCTCCCTGTCAGGGATTAAATATTATTCATCTTCCTTATTTCCTAGTACAAAAATGTGCTGAACATATACAACTAATGATTTTAAGTGATTAAAAATTAAGAACAAAAAATTAATCACATCATTTTGACATTTATGAAATTATTACATAGTGTTTATGGCTATGTTTCCCATCATTGTTCATTATAAGCCTTTAATAAACATATATAGACAGTTTTTAACTATACTGTCAGAAATTTTAGTTTCCAATATATTTCATATCTGATTATGTTTTTGGTTAGAGAGAGCTTTGTACAGTCGAAAGTCATTCTAATATCCAAGTTGTTTTTCTTTCCAAGAACCAAACACCAAACCCAGTCTCTATGCCCTTATCATATATGAAATAATTATTTCATTGATTTTACCTTTGAATAAAAATATGATATGCTTTATAATAAATCATATTATTATACAATAATATTTTATTCAAAACCTTTTTAAGTTCTTTAAAACCATAATATTGATTTTTTTTGTTTTTTTTTTTTTTGGGTCGCACTGGCGATGCTCAGGAGTTACTCCTGGCTCTGCACTCAGGAATTACTCCTGGCGTTGCTCGGGGACCATATGGGATGCGGGGGATCGAACCTGGGCCAGCATGGGCCGGCCTCGTGCAAGGCAAACGCCCTACCCGCTTGATCGCTCCGGCCCCAATATTGATATTTTATTGAAAACTTAAAAATATTTGTCATTTGAATTCTGATTCTATATTGGAAATATTTTCTCACAGGCCGACTGCTTGTCCATGAATGGGCTCACCTCCGCTGGGGAGTGTTTGATGAGTATAATGAAGATGAGCCTTTCTACGCTGCTTCAAACAAAAAAATTGAAGCAACAAGGTATGACTGCTTGAATTGCCTTAATTACTTTAGGTTGCTATTTTTTGCTAGATTTATTTCTTTTAAATACTAATTATTATATAAGTAGATCATATAGGCTGTACTATAAAAGCTGTTTTTATTTTATTTTAGCAAATATACTTTAAGTAGCTGGTAGTTCATTTAAATTACACATAAATTCAAGAACATTTGGTACTCTGACTGACATATTTTTTGTAGTTCTCCACTATAGCTGGCAGAACTCAATTTGTGCTGGAACGTTGCCCCGTGGAAAATATTATACTACATGTTAAGAGGCTAAAATTGAATTAAAAAGAACAAATAAGGACTAGCAAGTAGTGGCAACTGTAGGCTGAGTAAAACATGAACAGCTTTAAATGCCAAATAGAAATTTCTTTGCATTTACAAAATTTTTTAAGAACTTATCTAAATATTGCAAATTTAGGGTCTAGGAGAGTACACTAATTAGACAGACAGACCCAGGTTCAATTCCAGCCACATAAATTCCCCAAGCATCTCTAGATACAGCCCTGAAGGTTCCCAGCATGAGTCTGCTGGTCTCCGTATCCCCATCAGTACAGGGTTCCAAGCAGCACTGCAACCTCAGGCCCAGGCCACAGAACTGCTGCCCTAGTTGGTCTAGGGGTCCTGCCTCCTCAGCAATACATGGGAAACCCAACGTCCAACAACAAAACCGGCTGTAAAAGCAGATTGTGGGGTTGGAAGGTAGGGAATTGGGACACACTGATTTTGGGAAATGTACATGTATTGAGGGACAGGTGTTGGAACATAGTATGACTGAAACCCAATCATGAACAGCTTTTTAATGGTCGATTGCATATTGACTCAATAAAAACAAAAACAACAGATAAACATATATTAAAAATTATTATATGATATCTTGATAAATAATCCCATTTATTATGCTAGATGTACTTTTAGATCGTAAACCTTTCATGTTTAGTATATTAATACAGCATAAAATCAGTAATTTGTTTAAAAGCATATGAAATACAAAGAAATTATTTTTTAAAAATACTTATCTAATATCACAATTCATAGACAGTCTTCATGGTTCTGAGGAGAGTTAAATTGGGAAAACAAATCCAAATACAGGTGCCATCAATTTAATCAATCTAATGTACAGCTAGGGCTTGAAACTTTGCACAAAATGTGTAAACAAGAGAGGCAGGATCATGATGAACACTTAAATGACCTGAATGAACTTGTTTTAGGACGTGTCAAACTAATTTTATGTTTAGACCATGTTTTCTCAAAATGTCTGATTTCTGCTAAAAAAATTGATCTTGACTATTAATATAGATAATATCAATATGCGTTAGTGGAGGCAATAGAAGAACATGTGGCTCTAGGAGACTTACTCCCTAAATGACTGAATAAGATCAAGTTATTTCTTCTTTTGGGGAGAGGTATAGGAGAGCCTTTCAGATGGTACTTATTAGGCCTAGTGGCCATATATGTGTTTCTCAGCACACTAACCCTGTGGTTCAATACAAGAGCTCTACCTGAAGAGATTGAGGGGCCACGTGGACCCAAGAATAGAATCCAGGTCTAGCATGTGTCCTTACCACTGTACTATCTTCCTGCCCAAAGTAACTGATTGTCTAATTGCTTATTTGAACTGGAACAACATTGGGAACATGAAATATATTTACAATCCAGGCATATTTATTGTAACCGCTGGAACCTAATGGTGACCCAAAATAAATAAATAAAATTGAATTTTCAGCTGCAGTTTCCTGAAGAAAATAACTTTTCTGGTAAAGACACTTAAATTTTGCTGTCAAACATAATGAGTTGACACATAAATCTGAATTAAACCTGGTGGAGGAACTTGGCACTCTGGTGGTGGTGGAAGAGTAATTATTTTGTATACCATAAACATGAATGTAAGCACTATTATAATAATGTTACTCAAGAATAAAAATGTTATATAAAATAAACCTTAATATAGGAATCAATGTAAATATAAACTCAAGAGTTTTTTACAGCATCAATTGTTAATTGTATTGATTTAAACACTAATGTCAATATTTTTCAGGTGCTCCAAAGATATTACTGGTAAGAATGGAGTTTATAAGGACCAAGGAAACAGCAATATACTTAGACCGTGCAAATTTAATTCTACTACAAAACTATATGAAAAAGATTGTCAGTTCTTCCCTGATAAAAAGCAAATTGCAAAAACATCAATAATGTTTATGCAAGCTATAGATTCTGTAAGTATACCAACTGTCAATTCCGATTATTTATAGTCAAATTATGTTATTGTGTTTATAAAATATCTGTGAAAGTAAGCTGAAAAATTATATGTATTAATACAGGCTTCTTTGATCAGTTACTAACACATAATCAGCACTCAACTAATATTTAATATTATTAAAAATTTCCACATGTGGAAGCAGCCCATAGAGTTCGGAGGGTGGTAAAGGGCTCGGCAGACCCCTGGCCGAGTCCACTTGTGAGGGTTCACTGACCAGACTTGGAGCAGGGATTTGGGCTCCTCCTCCATGTTGGCGGGTGTGGCTGCGAGCTACCAACAACCACAAACAGCAACCCTGGAAGAGAGACACTCCACACCCACAGCTCCACCGGAAGAGAGACACTCCAGACCCAACCACCCCAGACCCACAGCTGTACCACTCAGCCCCAGGTGGAAGCTGCCCATGGAGTTCTGAAGGGCGGTTAAGGGCTCGGCCAGCCCCTGGCTGAGTCCAACACAGCTCCAAGGGTTCACTCGCACATGATGGGGTCACACTGACTTGGAGTGGGGATTTAAACTCCTCTTCCCATTTCTCCACCTCTATGTCAGTGGGTGTGGCTGCAAGCTCCCACCCACCACTGCCAGCAACCCCAGAAGAGAGGTACTCGAGACCCACAGCTGCTCTGCACCGCACAACAGTCTTAGATAGTACTGGAAAATAGGACCAGGTCCTTCCCAGGATCTTTCACATTTTTACACTGTATACAGTTCTAGGAAGGTTCTAGCCATGGCTGTCATCCCAGTGAGCCTAGCAAGAAGCCAGAGGAAGCCCCACACCATGAGGTCAGTCATTCTCAATATCCAGACTTCACAGCTCCTAAGAGCTCCACCTATGAGAAAAGCTGATCTCTTCCTGTTGATGTTCATCAGTAAATGCTTGAGATGAGAGCCTACTACTGAGAGTGTACCACCTACATGACAGAGCCTGGCAAACTACCCGTGTTGTATTTGATATGCCAAAAACCAGTGACAATTATGCACCTCATTCCCGTGACCTGAAGGAATGGTTTCAGGCTCTTCGTGTTCCTGGAGCAAGCAGATGCCTGTGGTCTACACGTGCTTGTGACAGGACATAAGGAGATGTTACTGGTGCCTGCTCAAGCAAATCAATGAACAACAGGAAGACAAGTAATACGATTGATAGAAGTGAAAATTTGTCTTATTGAAAATTTGTCTTAATTCTAACTATATTTCACTATACAACATATTTACAAAGGATGTTTTAAATTATTTTCATACTTGTGAACAAATAAGATTATAAAGTAAACAATAAAATTCATATTAGTTGTATTTTAATGCATTGTATGTAATATATTTTCTTTTGTTGGACTTTTAGGTCGTTGAATTCTGTAATGAAAAAACCCATAACAAAGAAGCTCCAAACTCACAAAATAAAAAGTGTAAATCCAAAAGCACATGGGAAGTGATCCGCCTTTCTGAGGATATGAACGAAACGATGCCCATGATGTCACCACCCCCTCTGCCTGTGTTCTCACTGCTGCGGTCGGTGAAAGAATTGTGTGCTTAGTTCTTGATAGGTCTACGAGCATGGCGGTAAGTGTGTGGCCACTTTTTGCTGGACATATCAGAGAGAGAGAAGTTTCAAAGCCTAAAAACACTGCAATGTAACTTGCACCTTCTTTGTCCAAAGGTTCACGCTAGCAATCAATTTCCATAATCACGAGCTTAAGAGAATCAGTGAACATTGTAAAATAAAAGGCAGCAGTAGAGTTGAAAAGACAACAACATGAGGGTCTGTTCTTCCTAGAGAAAAGAAGTTGATTGAGAGAAACATGAAACTCTTGTAATATTTTGTTAGATCAGTACTACACATTGAAATTTGAAAATATTTCCTAACTTTGCCCCCTTTGTCCACTGGAGATACATGATAGACGTAAGAAGAGCAAAAATTTGTAGATTCATCAAAGTCAAGGGACATGATCAACCAGAGAACTTTTAACACAGCTTTATTTTAGAATTAAATGACTTCTTTCTTCTCAGAGAAATATACAAAAAAGCAATACCAGGTCTGGAGAGATCGCTCAGTGAGCTGAGCACATGCTTTGCATACTGAAGGTCTGGGTTTGGTTTCTGGAATTACAGGAAGTGACCCCCACCCCCAACCAAGAGCCAAAAGTAAGCGCCAAACACATTGGCTGTAGTCACACAAAAAAAAAAAACGTAAAGAAGATATAGCTAGATCCAGTCATTTATTCCTTCTACCCACATTCAGTATAAAGTACACATCTGTGCTAGACTCTAGATAACCGTTAATCCAGAAGAGTTCACAGTTAGAGGAAAAAAAACTTTTATCCTCACCTGATTGACTCCTGAATATCCTTCAGAATTTAGTGAAGGCATCAATTCATCCAGGGCATGAGTTTTTCTTCCACACTGCAGTAAGTAAAGGTCCTTTTTCTGGGTCTCCCAAAACTACCTATGCAAATTTCCATTTGAATATATTGTACTAAACTCATACATTTCTATCCTACTAAATTGGCGGCTAATTTAGAAAATAGAATCAAACTTAAAAAAAATTCTTATTCATCCTTGTATCCCTGTTGTCTAGAACAGATCTTTTGATAGACAGGGACTCTAGAAAAAAATATTGAAGTGAGTGCAATACTCGTGAGATTCGTAATATAATGCATCCCGGAGGAGAAAACATTTAAGGCATAATAAATCATTCTGAAGATCAGGAATAATTTCTGAGATAAAGGAGATAAAGTTACAGGAAAGGTCAGAAAATAATACCCCTGAAAAACATAGGGGTCCCAAAAGAACTAGACACCAACAGGAGAGGATTCTGGGAAGTGCCACTGAGGAATGATGAGGCTTCTTATTGGAAGAAGATAAGCGCAGCATCCTTCCCTAGATACTGTGCAGGCAGAGGCAAGTTGAACAGTAAAACAAAGTTTTGTCTATTAACATAGAAAAAAATTCTTCTTGTGATTTTATTCTAAAGAAATCAGAAATTTGGGCATTTTGTTCAGAAGAGATACCAAGGTTAGCTGGTGTTAAGATGGGGGGACCAAATACAGAGATTTAGAAAAGGGCAATCACCTAGGAAAGTGTGAGTCTTAGTGGAGTACTCACAACTCCCCCAAAAAGATGTTCAATTATTTCATTGTCTGAACCTTGATGGTAAGAGGTTAGAAGTAAAAGAGAAAATGGAAAAGACAGCAAATGGGTCTCTCAGAACATCTGCTATGGTGATGTTTTATTTTAGTGGGAGCCTGTCTCCCGTGGATAGAAAAATGTTACTCTTTAGTCATGCTAATCCATTATCCTCTATTTTCAATTTGTGATTGGTTTAATCTATCACAACTGAAACATAGTATTCCAAGGATAATTAAACATTGATTCAACATCACTTCTAGTTCTAGAACCAAGGATTAATTCTAGTTAATTTTTTAAATTTTTTATTATACCACTATGAGAAGTACAAATACAAAGATGTTCATGTGTTGGTTTCAGTCATACAGTGTTCCAGCACCAATCCCTCACTAGTGCACATTTCTCACCACCAATGTCCCCTGATTCCCTCCCCTCTCCCCCCAACCTGCCTCTATGATGGGTACTTTGCCTCATATCTCTCTCTCTCTCTCTCTCTCTCTCTCTCTCTCTCTCTCTCTCTCTCTCTCTCTCTCTCTCTCCCCTCACCCACCCTCCTATCTTTCTCTTACACATTGTGGCTTGCAATGCATACATTTAGAGGTTATCACATATATACCTTTGCCTGCATTCAATGCTCAGTTCTAAATTGGTATTATCATTTCCAACATTTATTAGTACACTATTCCTTTCTCTGTCTTACCTAACCTCTGACTCCCACACACTTACGGTAGATTCCACCCACTGATAGACCTCCTGATCCATGCTTTTCGTGACCTTCAATATTGGTATCATACTATTTTTTAAACACTTATATCACTTGTTTTCCCATTGTTAATCGATTTGCTCGAGCAGGCACCAGTATCATCTTCATACGTCCTGTCACATGCTAGTGTAGCCAAGGGCATCTGCTTGCTCCAGGAACATAAAGAGCCTCAAATCATTCCATCAGGTCATGGGAATGAGGTCTATAATTGTTACCGGTATTTGGAGTATCAAATATGACACAGGTAGCTTGCCAGGCTCTGCCGTGGTGGGTGGGATACTTTGTAGTCACCTCTCAACTCGTGCATTTATTGATGAACTGCGCAAGTCGGGCTGGTGATCAGCTCTTCTGCTGGGTGGAACTGACGAGCTGGGGAGTCCGGATGTGGAAAATGGCAGCCCACATGGTGTGAGGGTTCCTCTGCCTTCTTGCGAGGCTCTGCTGGGATGGCGGGCCGGGCTAGAACCCGCCTTCCCTCCCGGGCATCTCGTGATCAGCTGGGCACAGGGAGAGCCTGTAGCAGCTCTGCCCTGTGTGCAGTCATTCTATATCTGTCCTTTTGCCTCTGACTAATTTCACTGAGCATGATCTTCTCCATGTCCATCCATTTACAGGCAAATTTCATAAGGTCGTTTTTCCAAACAGCTGCATAGTATTCCATTGTGTATATATACCACAGTTTCTTTATCCAGTTGTCTGTTCTTGAGCACTCTGTTTATTCCCATTCTGGCTATTGTGAATAGTGCTGCTATGAACATTGAAGTGTAGATGGTATTTCTGCTGTGTGTTTTTGGCCTCCCAGGGTGAATTCTCAGGCTCAATTTCTAGTTTTTGGAGGAGTGTCCATATTCTTTTCCAAAACGTCAGTACTAGTTAATTTTTTACTATGTGCATTTCATAAACACATTATTTTTAACTTTAGTTAAAAATGCCCCTGCCCCTCAAGGAGTAGCAGGTGTGACTGTGCTGCCAGCATCGACAGGTGGAAGACAAGAGACAGGCTTGTCTACACCCAGGGCTCTCGCCCCATGGGCCCTGGATGATTGATGGTCTGACATAGAAAAGACTGGGCCCCGGGATGAACTCAAAGCCATGGCAAAGCCTGGCAAGCTACCTGTGTTGTATTTGATATGCCAAAAACAGTAACAATAATGGACCTCATTCCGAATGAATGGAGACATTACTGGTGTCTGCTCTACCAAACTGAAAAACAACAGGAAGACAAGTGACAAGTGACAAGCTAAAAAATGCCATGATATCAACTATTCCTGATAGGAAATTATAAATAACAAATGCTGTTTTCATTTTATGTAATCTGTTACTTTTTTCCAGTTTAAAAACATTTAGTGATTTTTCTTGTTCTTTATAATTCAGAGTTTTGATCGCTCTGAATCGAATGAACCAAGCAGCAAAACATTTCCTTCTACAAACTGTCGAAAATGGATCCCGGTGGGAATAATTGTTTTTGATTTCTCAGCTTCTGTCAATAGCAAAATAATTCGAATAACAAGCCAAGAAGACAGAGAAACACTTTTTGACAAAGTTACCTCCATTTCCTACTGGAGGAACTAATATTTGCTCAGGAATCAGAATGGCTTTAAAGGTAAAAATCACAATGAAAAAATTCATTTTTAGTTTTATATTTTATTGAACATCTTAATGTCAACTGTTGTTTTACATACATGATCCTTAATTTTAATGTGACTCCTAATTCATAATTCTAAAAAGCATAGGACTAATCAATTTAATTAAAAAATGTATGCTTGCGGCCACACGATTCATCAATAAATGCTGGATTTAGAGGTGACTACAAGAGTATGCCACCCTTGCACGGCAGAGCCTGGCAAGCTACCCGTGTCATATTTGATATACCAAATACCATTAACAATTATAGACCTCATTCCCATGACCTGATGGAATGGTTTGAGGCTCTTTATGTTCCTGGAGCAAGCAGATGCCCTTGGGCTCTACTAGCATGAAACAGGACATATGGAGATGTTACTGGTGCCCGCTTGAGCAATTCGATGATGAATGGGAAGACAGACAGACAGACAGATAGGCTAATCACCTTTGCAGGGGATAAAAATCACCTGAAATTTTTGTTTTAAAAAAATTCCATTTATTACTTTGATAGTTTACATCAATTCCAACCTTTTATGTATGGACTTCACCTGTCCTGCCTCCTGATCCACAGTCCAGCAGTTATAACCAAGGGAGTAAAACCAGTGGATTTTAGGCTCTCTATACCTGTGGATCAGCACTGGTCCATGGATGGTAGTTAAAGAATGTTGGATTACAATTCTGGAGAATTTCACTGGAGATAACAAGTGCATAAAAATAATAAATATGTTTTGTGTGCACTGTTTTGTGAAGGAAACAACAGGGTGATGTAGTAGGGAAGGGAAGGGAAGGGGGGGAGGAAGGGAAGGGAAGAGAAGGGAAGGGAAGTGGAGGGAAGGGGGGGGGGGGGGGAGGGAGGGGAGGGAGGGAGGGAGGGGGGGGGAGGGAGGGAGGGGAGGGGGGGGGAGGGAGGGGGAGAGGGAGGGAAGGGAAGGGAAGGGAGGGAAGGGAAGGGAAGGGAAGGGGAGAAATCTACTTCATCTACTTTGTATATTAATTTTGAATTTTTTAGTAAGTGATGGGGCAAGAAAGGATATGATATAAATGCTACTAATATATAAAATTACTTTTGCTTTTAAGTTTGATTTTAATATACATCAGCATCTATTTCACATATTTTAAAGCTCACTCATTCTTTAGCTAAAACTTTAAATGAGTTTGGTTAATTTGTTTCCTAAGACCAACTTTATTAGTAATTCTGACATTCTAAGTCCTCTACACTGTAAATCTGCATATATCTCTACTTCAAATCATGAAAACCACTCATATTGGTAAAGTTTTTCCCTTTTTTGCTAAATTTTTCACATTGCTATACCAAGAGGCCAATGTCAATTAGAGTTGTCAGAGATTATGAAATAAGGTGACTGTTCTGAAATAAATTTTCTTTATTCTTTCTTACAGACACCTAGACATCTTTTCCTTTTAGCATATTTTTACTTTTCTCTGTGCATTTTCCTTTAAGTTTCTCAACAAAATCAATTTCATCTAGTAAAAAGTAATTAATCCTGATTATGTTTTCAGGAAATTAAATCAATATATGCCCAAGTAAGTGGATCTGAAATACTACTGCTGACTGATGGGGAGAACAACACTCCTATAGACTGTGTTGAAGAAATGGTACAAAGTGGGGCCATCCTTCATTTAATTGCTTTGGGACCAAGTGCTGACAAAATGTTCAAAATATGGCCACTCTAACAGGTAATATATGACCTATATATTTTAGTCCCTGAATAGTAGTATATAAGTATAGGGCCAGAGTACTCCATTGTTTCTTTAAAGTTACTTCTCTACAGATACTCCCACAAGCTGAGGATCAGAGATAAAGCAGAACCATTCCCTGTTCTTGAGGTTCATTCACGTGCTGATTGGAAAGATAACTAAAAACTATTTATCAAATAACATAGCATAGCCCTTTCTCTATGTATTTGCCCCTAAATTCTCCTAAATCTAGTTGATCCCATAACCTAATAGCTACATAAAATAATGTAGGAATTAAGCACTGTGTTGGCTGAGGAAGACCATTCTCCCAGGCTGTATAGTCAGGAAAGAAGACACCAAAGATGAAGTTCAGTCATAAACAAGGTGTTGCCTTTTCTAGAGGAAAATGCAATAAAAGACAAATGAGGCATAAGGGAAAATATGGTGGATGATAATGAAGCATCATGAGAAATCGTCAGATCAAGGCATGTGCTGCCGGGCATGGCGGGGAAATGGATTAGTAGAAGAACTGGGTGAATAATTGAAGCAACAGTTTCTAGTTTAATTACATGACAATTCTTACTTAGCTTTGTGATGAAATAGACATGTTTTCAGTTCCCCAAACATAGTAGAAATTCTGAGTGTGAGTGCCAATTATTGCATTTCATTGTACATACTCCCATCATTTCAAGGTGATTTTTATGGCCACTTATTTAATTTTTTCCCCAAACATTTTGAGCCATCCCACCCTTTAACGATTAATAGGCAGGGTTGGGGGGACATCGGGAGATTGGGGGGGATATATCCAGTGATGCTAGTGTTACTCCTGGCTCTGTAATCAATGATCACTCCTAGCAGTGCTCAGGGACCATATGGGATATCAGGGATCAAACCCAGGTTGGCCATGTGAAAGGCAAGCTCCCTATCCACTGTACTCTCACTCTGGCCCTAATAATTAGTATATTTTTTATTTGTCTTCAAACTTATTTTTCTACCCTTATTGCAGCATTCCTTCTTTAATTTAGCATCTCCTTGACATTTTCTGATACTGATCTGCACTAGCTAAAAGATCCAAAAGCCAACCTTTTTTGACCTGCATCTTAATTAGAAGTAAACAATAGCAACAAAGGACTGTGTGGAATCTATGAGCTATGATGCATTCACCTGTATCACTTGTATCACTTGTCTTCCTGTTGATCATTGATTTGCTCAAGTGGGCACCATTAACTTGTCCATACATCCTGTCACATGCTAGTGTAGCCCAAGGGCATTTGCTCACTCCAGGAACATAAAGAGCCTCAAACCACTTCATCAGGTCATGGGAATGAGGTCTATAATTGTTACTGGTATTTGGAGTATCAAATACAACACAGGTAGCTTGCCAGGCTCTGCCATGTGGGTGGGATACTCTAGGAGTCACCCCTAATCTTTA
Source organism: Cryptotis parvus (assembly GCA_021461705.1). NCBI lineage: Eukaryota > Metazoa > Chordata > Mammalia > Eulipotyphla > Soricidae > Cryptotis > Cryptotis parvus. The sequence continues at coordinate 26,501 of JAJIBD010023594.1, read as the reverse complement.
TTGATGAACCATTGAATTACACTGAATTACAATTCATAATTATAATGCATTGAATTACAGAATTGTCTACTGTATTCTATAAGTATTTGTTGATTTTAACCAGCTACAATTTCTATAAATGAAGAACAAAAAGTAACTCACACTTCCTAGCTATAAAATTCTGAATTAATGTTTCAAATCAATCTTTTTCCTTTCATATTGGGTTTTAATAATATATATTGAAACAAACATTGGTGTTCTCTTGCTATGTTATCAATCAATAATGTCAGTCATATCATTTGTAGTTACAAATCTTTTAGAAAGCATTTTAATATGTACTTATATTATAGGAGGAAAGCATATTTTTGCTACAGACGTATCTGAGAACAATGGCCTCATTGAAGCTTTCTCAGCCCTTACATCAGGAAATGCTCCTCTCTCTGAAAGGTCTCTTCAGGTTAGAGTTCTTATTCTTTGTTACATTGGTCATAGCCTTAACCAAGAAAAATAGTTCGATTGTTTTATGTTGTAAGGTATGTATTTTTGGCAAAGTAAAATTTTACTTTAATCTTCAGTTTAAAATTATATACAGATTATGTACATATATCTCCTAAAAGCACAGAATTCAATGATGAAACAGCAGGTGTATAGTTTCTTTCTCCTTTTCCATAGGGTTTAGTAAAGGAATAATAGCTTGTAAGTTTTCGAACAAAAAATGGACTTGTCCAAAAGTATAACCCTGTTTTTTATCAATGTATTAAAAAAAAGTCATACTTCCAAGATTTTTTCCCAGGTTTCACTCCTGTGAAACATATTCAAGCAAATAAACACAACAACAGTTTTGAAAAAGAAAGAAACGTATCATAGAAGCAAATTTACTAACCAAAAAAGAATCTTTATATGTACATATATATATACATATCATTAAATATGGATATATAGGGATTTATGCCACTGTTTTCCCTTACTTTTAGTGATTTTTCCACAGCCTTTTCACTTTAGTCTTCTCTTCTTTTACTCAACTTTTGACTGATGTTTTAAAACAATTAATAATAGAATTTTTCTTTACTTAGATTAAAAACTGCATAAACCCATATTCTTTTTATTCCAGATTCTTTTTTATTCATGTCCCAGGTAAAATGGTTGTAGTATGTTTCCTTTAAATATTTTTTATAAATTGCCTATTTATTTATATTAATTTATACTGTCTATATCATGTCACTTTATGTCAAGAATTCTGACTTCTAATTCTACCTACAAGTCACCACCTACATTAAAACATCTATGATCACCTAAACAGACCTATTTTCCTCTACTTTCCAACAAACAGGAGCACAGAAACAGGATACAGGTTAAACTAAAAGTGAAGACTGTTTTGAGATCTGATATATCCTACAAACAGATCAAGATGGGTTCTGAGATCTAGCTTTGAAGTCTGTGGACAATAAACTGAAAGAACATACTTCATTTCAGAGGGCTTGAATCTGGTTGACAAGCAAAATGATACCACTCTCTGAATAAAAACAATGTAAAGATTAACAATTATGAGGTTTCTTTTATGCTCTTTAATAGCTGAGGGTTATAAGTGCTAGTCAATAGCTGGTAGAGAATATTTATTCTCATTAAATTTTAAATATTTTGGAATTCTTATCACAATGTCTTTCTAACTATTATCTAATGATAGGTTTTTAACTCAATATTTAAAAAAAACATTTTTAAAGTTTGTGTTTATAATTTTTTTGCATTTTGACCAGAGTTCAGGGTGTAAATGACATTCCTTTACATCAATATATAAATAAAAAATGAAAATGGAAAGTGATTTTTTGGGGGGTGGGAACCACACCCAGCAGTGTTCAGGCTTACTCAGGGATCATCCCTCCAGCAGGCTCTGCAGACAACAGGGGTGCTGGGGATCAAATCTGAATGAGCTGTGTGCAGCCAAGTGCCCTTTCCCTGCACTATCACTTCAGCCCTCGGCTAATGATTTTAAGGATTAATTTGCTTTCTGTTTAACTTTTTTTTTGAGTAGATTGTAGACTATTGAAATTAAGTATTTAAAAAGAAATGTTATAAGATTAGAATTAATAAATCAGCTAGAAAGGATATATTTGCCTGTAGCATATTCCTTGTGTTTTAAGAATAAACCTTTTTGAATAATATGAAAGTAGCAGTTTTGTTCTCCATTTGAAATACTAAAAGGCTTTTAAATAATAGAAAAAAGTTTTGAAAGAAAATATGGATTAATGTAAATGTTAGGTAGTTCTTGGAAGAAGATTGTAACTGGGTAGATATATGTTAAAATAACCTGAGTTCATGAGAATTCGTAAGACAAGCAACCCTCTTTTCACTCACTTATTTTTGCATAGTTTTACTATGTACACAAAACCTTCGACTTTCATACAATTTTCTGATGGGGTTTCCGAAATAAGTCTTTTTATGCTTATATTTAATGTGATAATAATGCTTTATCCATAGGAATAGGACTTTTGTCATAAATGGTGCTATTAGAACATACCATGCATGTTACCTCTTAGGTAAAGGTATTTGTGGTTTTGGACTGAATTGCAGAGAAGTGGGGCTTTCCATCATTTAAATGACATAAGAGTGGAAGGCGCATTCTGAGGTAATGAGCATAGCTGGCTCTCCTTGACTAAGGACTATCTACAGACTTGAAACTCTGTAAGAGTCCCTCAAAGAAAAGCTTTCATTTCTGTATTCCAGAATTGATGAATAGATATATTTACTGCCCAGAGTTACTCTCTCTACCATGTGAAAAAAATTATTCCAAGAATTCAAATCAATAAAATATCTATACATGCTCATCTCAGTATCTGGTAGTGTTGAGCGGCTTGAGCTACTCCTGAGCAGCCCCTGCCCTTTACTTTATTTTATTTCTATTTAAATACTCTGCCACCAACATGAGTGTTGATCAATCATAAAAATAAGTAAACCAATGACACAGGCGCACACACACATGCACACATTCCAGTTAATTCATATCTGAAGTGTCTATTTTGCCACAGCAACTGAAAAAAAAGTGGTGAAATCCTCAATTTTAAAGACTATGACCATGCTCAAGGCATTTTATAATACCCTGCCCCCTCCTCAGATTACCTATTTCTGTCCTTTCTGACTAACAACTGTCATAGAATAAGCAGCTGTGAGAGAAATAAGCCTCTGGTGGAATACCATATATAAGCTTGTGGTAAGTTCAAAAAAATTAAAAACTACATTTTAAAAAACTGAAAAATGAATGAAAGTAATCTCATCTCTAGTCATTAACCCAAAATTTTATTTAAACAGCTTGAAAGTACAGGGAAAAAGCTCAACACAAATGCCTGGTTAAATGACACCGTAATCATTGATTCAACTGTGGGAAGGGACACATTCTTTCTTGTCACCTGGAGCAAACAGCTTCCCTCAATTTCTCTCTGGGATCCCGAAGGAACAAAGATAGAAAGTTTCAAAGAAGACATAGATACCAAAATGGCCTACCTCAGTATTCCAGGAATTGCAAAGGTAAGCAAACTGATTTTACACTTTCTTAAAAAATTTGTTTCAAAACTGAAAAATCTTGTAATATAAATAAATGTGTCAGTACTTATCGCGATATTCAAAGAATTAAGATGAAAAATAGAAAGCATTTTCTTTATATACATGGTCATGAATTGTGTTGACTGGAAAAGAAGAAAGAACTAACGTGCTAAAGAAAAAGATAATATTCAAAGACAACTTAGAATAACTTAAACTATAGTAAGAGGATATACAACATAATTATTTTTAGGTGCATATTTTAGGAAGTGGGCCATTTTGGGCCACATCTGGTTGTATTCAGGACTGTGACTGGCCCTGTAGGCAGTCCATGTGGTATAAGGGATTGCATCCACGTTGGCAAATGCCTTAATCCCTGTACTATCTCTCCAGCACCCAGAATTACTTCATAAGCACTATAATATCATAGCCTGTGGAATTTGAGGCCAAACACAAAAAAATTTCAAAACCTTATTCTTCTTAAGGTTCCATAAAGTTGAACATACATTACAACAGATGCCATGTCAAAACAGTTTCATCTCCCATCCTATTTTACCCTCCAACCCTTAAAACTCTCAACCTCCTGTTTATCATGCAGCACACTTGTATGATGTATTCTGGAGTTAGAAAATAGAAATACATAAAGGAGTTTGATCTTAGATAACTATCATATTCCCATTTAATTTTTTTAGGCTGGCATTTGGAATTACAGTCTTCAAGCCAAAACAAATGATGAAGTAATTACTATTACAGTAAATTCTCGGCAGCAAATCCTTCTGTGCCTCCAGTCACAGTGAGTGCTAAAATGAATAGCAACACAACCATATTCCCCAATCCGATGGTTGTGTATGCACAAGTTCTACAAGGACTTACCCCCTATTCTTGGAGCCAATGTGACAGCTATCATTGAATCAGATTTGGGGAACACAACTTTGGAACTTCTGGATAATGGTGCAGGTAATTTCTGGGTTTTCATGAATATACCTATATTTCCATGTTAAGGAGCAACAGGACAATTACAAGAATTGATGAATATTATTGATGAACATCTGGATCAAAAGAAAGGTCTATCTAGAAAAATACCTGTCAGTCACTAGCATATCACTTATACATGATAAACTCTTAGTGAATGTTATTTGTACTGATATTTATAACAAGAACTGTCGGGCCGGAGCAATAGTTCAGCAGGTAGGGTGTTTTCCTTGCACGCGGCGACTCAGGTTCAATCCCCAGTATCCCATATGGTCCCCTGAGCACCGCCAAGAGTAATTCCTGAGTGCAGAGCCAGGAGTAACCCCTGAGAATTGCCAGGTGTGACCCAAAAAAGCAAATAAAAAAAATACAACTGTCATTTTTGTTTGTCATACACACAACCATCATCTCTTTTAAGTTAAAGATGTTTCATTCAAGATATTGGAGATCAGTATTAAGATTCTTACCAAGTATTCCTTCATGTTTTAAGCTGTTAAAAACATTATGAAAGACTACACCTAAGGATAAAACACACGTGGTCATGATGTTAAGTAGTAAGACTTGGGTCCTTGGCACGGAGGGACAAGCACAGTGATTCCCAACAGCTGAAACAAACTACAAACTACAAAATGCAAATAATCCTGGTCACTGAAGCCCTAGGGCAGCAGATGTGCCACTCGAGAGTTTGGATGTCCTGGGGTATCAGATAGCAGGTCTGACCGGCAGGAAATAAGATGAGGTGTTGACCACTGTCTTCTGTCTCCTGGTTTCTATGGATAAATGGTGCTTAAATGCTTTTTCACAAGACTTAATTGCTTTTATTTTTTATTTTATTTTATGATCATTTTTTTTCTATTTTTATTATACCACTGTGATATATACAGCTACAAACATGCTCATATTTGGGTTTCAGTCATACAGTGTTCCAGCACCCATCCGTCCACCAGTGTCCATTTCCCCTCCACCAATGTTGCATGATTTCCCCCCTCCCCAGCCTGTGTCTATGGCAGGCAATTTTCACCTCTCTCTCTCTCTCTCTCTCTGCTTCTCTTTCTTTTTTCTCTCTTTCTCCCCCTTTTACACACGGTGGCTTGCAGTACATACAGTTATAGGTTATCATGTATATCCTTTTGCCTACTTTCAATGTTCAGATCTCACGCTGGTATTATCATTTACAATAATTATTAGTACACTATTCCTTTCTCTCTGACTTAGATATTGTATCACGCTATCTTTATATACCATGCAAATAAATGCAGTCATTCTATATCTGTCCTTTTCCCCATGGCTAATTTCAATCAACATGATCCTCTCCATGTCCATACATTTATAGGCAAAATTTCGGAACTTTGTTTATCCTAATAGCTACGTAGTATTCCATTGTGTACTTGACCATGTTTTTTATCCAGTCATCACTTCTCAGGCATTCTGGTTGTTTCCACATGCTGGCTATTGTTAATAATGCTGCTATGAACAAAGAAGTGCAGATGGTGTTTCTGCTGTGTGTTTTTGGTTCCCAGGGTATATTTGCAGGAGTGTTATGGCTGGGTCAAATGGGAGCTCACTACATTGTTTTTAGAAATTCACTTTCTTTAAGAGTTCAGTGGGACAAAAAAAAATGTCATATAAACATCTCACTTATCTGGTTTCAATCAGCATTTTTGCAATATAATGAATTCAGCCCATTTATAATTAAATCTTTGACTCATTAGCTTTTTGAAAACTTTAGAAAGTAAAATTGTTCCTTTCTCCAAATTCTTCTGTGACACATTAGAAATTATTTGCCCAAACACCTGACTATCCAGCCCTGTCCCACTTGGACTCTGTGGGACTACCAAGTCCAAAGAATTATTGAAGGAAGCTCCAAGAGGCCTGCCCCCAGAGCTGCCCTTATTTGCATCTCTTTTCATTTCTTAACACTTAACAGATGATTACTTACTTTGGAATATCTTTTCCTAACAAAGTTTCAATGCTTGACAAAGGATTAATTCTCAAACTTATTCATGCAAGTAAATCATCTGAAGGACTTTTTGTTTGTTTGGGTGGTTTTTGGGTCACAATTGGCAGTGCTTAGGGCTTACTCCTGGCTCTGTGCTCTGTGATCACATTGGTAGGGTTCAGGAAATGACATGGGATTCCAGAGATAAAACTGGGTTAGTGGCAATGCAAGGCAAGCATCCTACCACTGCACTATCTCCCTATCCCTGAAGGACTTTTTTTTTTTGGGGGTGGCATTTTTTGGAGTCAAAACCAGCGATGCTCAGGGGTTATTCCTGGCTTTGCACTCAGGAGTTATTCCTGGCAGTGCTTAGGGAACAGTATGGGATTCTGTTGATCAAACCCTGGTGAGCCTTGTGCAAGACAAATGCCCTACCCGTGAAGCTATCACCACGCGCCCCTTGAAAGACTCATCATACATAGAATGTGGGATGACACTTTCTTGAGAGGCCTGAGGAATCTGTATTCCATATATGATTCAGAGTGGGACACAGATCAAAAAAAAGCACAGTAAGAATCTTTGTCCTCCTAACAGCCCAGTGTAAAATGTATTTGCCACTTATCAAATGATACCTGTTCTTTTAGTATCAAAAATATATTTATGATAGGGTATTTCTGACCTTCCTCCAAAAGTTGGTGAAGGAACTCCACTAACTAATAAAAAGGAGTTTTTCACTGTAAGACTACAAAATTAATGGATCACAGAGATCAAGAAGTGAAGTTTTTCTAAGAGAATGAGCCTAAGTCAAAATAAAATGTTGATATATAAAGTGGGAAAAAATTCTATGCAAAAATACTTACTTAATGAGAATTCACGCAATTTGAACAGATATCTCTGTATGTTTAAAGACTGCAAGCCATTTGGTGGAGAAATGTAAGAAGTTCTGTGATAATCTACTTATATTTTGTACAGTAAAGGTATTTAAGCTACAGAGATCACTATATGTAATATTATACAAATATAAGTATACATTTATGTAATAAATATATTATTAAACATTATTATAAACATACACATATATACATATCAATGTTTAATTTCAAAATGCATAATTTACAAAACTAGTTCACTATTTCTTTTCTAACTCAAGGTGCTGATTCTACAGAGAAGCGATGGGGTCTACTCCAAATATTTTCTAGATTTTAGAGGAAATGGTCGATATAATTTAAAAATAAAGGCTCACAGAGGAGCAACTGTCATGAAACACTTAAGACGTCTCCCAAATACAGCTGCATTTATACCAGGCTGGGTAGTTAATGGTGAGTACTTCATAATGTCTAGAAACTTGTGCTGGCTTAAAGAATTCTGAGTTGATATTGTTAAAGCTTTATACAGTTCATAAATCATACCAGAGTTTTTTGGCTCCTGGAATGAAGTTATCAGTCATAAAGGGATTGACCTACAAGATGACATAATCTTTGGTACAGTGTATGACATCTTGTAACCAATGAATAAATCAAATCCACTGTTACATTAATTTGAAGGCATTACATAATTATCAATAATATTCTTATTCTTTAGTTCAAGATGAAGGAAAAAGGTGAACATGGTATGTGCTTAAGTATAAACCAATGATGAATTTATTCTTCAGTTATATATACTGTAAATATATAGAAATGTAAACATATTCTGAGTGTTTAAAGCAAAAAGACAAAAATATATTGAGTTTATGATAAGTATTAAGAATACATTCTGCTTTAGCTTTTCTATTTCCTGTTCCTTATCCTGTGGTTTTTAGGGGATTTCTGAGAACAATTAGAATAAAACTCCAAGTGTAATTTCTTCTCACTTGCAGCAGGGAGGGAGAGAAGAGCCTGGCACAAGTAGTTCCAAGGAAAAAGAGTAGCAACTTGCTCAAATAAAAAAACTAGAATGAAACACTTGAAAACAATCAAAGGCATTTACTGAATGGGTATTCAGTACAACATTAATTTCAAAGCAATTCATTATCTCATTTCATCCTACTATATCCTGGGTGAGATACTAAAGAAGATTCACCCACCCACGGTCATTTGAAACTTTGTCAACAAACTCAATAAAATTAGTTACTTCTTATGGTGGGTGGGGGTGAGGGAGAGCAATGTGCTATTAATAGGGAACTCAGTTTATTGAATTCTGAAAATACTTGTACTATTTTGTACATTAAATATCAGTATTTTTTTATTGTAGGAGAAATTCAAGGGAATCCACCAAGACCAGAGATTGATGAGGATATTCAATCAAACGTGGAGGATTTCAGCAGAACAGCAATTGGAGGTGCATTTTTACTTACAGATATTCCACCTGGTTTTGATGCCTCCACGGATGACCGTTTCCCACCAAGTCAAATCACAGATCTCGGTGCCACACGTGATGGGACTAAGATCACTTTAACATGGACAGCACCAGGAGATGATTTTGATGTTGGAAAAGGTAAGAATAAAGTATCATGTGGAATGAAAGATGCATATCACAAAAGCATGTGGAAAAGTGGGTGAAATAAAAAAAGTCTTTATTGGTAGCTTCTTAAGGTATTTACTGCATAATCTCATCTTTGAATCAATCAAACAGCACACTTTGAGGGTTGCCAATTTTTATACAGAGAAGTAACATCTGGCAAAGCTTAAAAAGCGAATTTATCTTTTACCAAAAATTAGTTTTTGGAGAATAAACTTTGCTTAAGTGAAGATTTTTGAGGAGAATAAATAAAAGGGAATTTAGTATTATATGATCTGCTTTCTAAATTATACTGATCTTAGCCAAAAAGGTCGAGAAGCGATGTCTGATTTCTAAATTATATGTATTTTTTAGTTCAAAAGTATATCATAAGAAAAAGTGAAAATATCCTTGATCTAAGAGACAATTTTGATGGTGCCCTGCAAGTAAACACTATGGATCTGATACCAAAGGAGGCCAACTTCAAGGAAATATTTACATTCGAACAGGAAAATATAACAGAAGAAAATACAACACACATATTCTTAGCCATTCAAAGTGTGGATAAGAGTAATCAAACATCTGAAATATCCAACATTGCACAAGTGGCGTTATATATCCCTCAAGCAGATGATGACCCAGAAGAAGATCTTCCTAGCTTTGGAATTAACATTTCTACTATGGTGTTGGCGGTGGTTGGAACTGTGGTAACTGCTAGTATTATTGCAAGTGTCACTATTTGTGTCTTAAATAGGTCAAACAGACGTTCAAATAGACCCAGGACAGGGTTTTAAAAAACAACAATAATAAAAGTAAAGATTCCTGAATCTTTGAATTCATCCTGTGGGAACTTGAACTCATAAAATAATCTTGAGTCCTGAAAGGAATACTTAGATTAAATCAAACATTCAAGGGTATTTGAGAAATTATGAAACAATATTAAAGTTTTAAAATTTTATCTGCTCATCTACCATGAGAAGGGATGAGCGTGATGACTGGAGTGGTGCTATAGAGACAATGGAAGCTAAACCCCTGAAACTATACTACTGTAAAATGATGATAAATCCATGTACAGCAACAACTTTAAAGGATGAATAAAGATTGTCTTTCACACAGATACTTCATTGTATATAATGTGATACAAAGTATTTTATAATAATAATTAAAATGCCATGAAGAAGTTAAAATTCTATACTTGAATACTCAAAATAAATAGCAAATATTTGAGAAAAAATTAGTTTGGTCTTGGTAAATTGAAATATAAATGAATGTTACTATTACCCCCCAAATTTTCTCATATTCTACTATATATAACATAAGATCATGCTTACTACAATGTATTACTATGGAAGGTGCTCACAGAAAAATCAGTTAATGTGTGCAAACAAAGTTTTTTTTTTCTTATTTAAGTTCAATATAATCATATTGATATGAGTGACTATTGATGTATGTGTTTTCACTTAAGAAGTCATACTGCAGTGGGATGTGGCCCAAGTGGTAGAGAAATGCCTACGTGTGTGATATCCTCAGTACCACATGCAGCACTACATGCTCCCCAGGTCCTCCAGACCTAAGCACTGATCAGCCTACTGGTGGCCTTCATCTTGCGTGCCCTGTGCATGTGCATGTGCTTGCACAGAAACACACACACACACACACACACAAACACACACACACACACATGCACATGTACACGTGCATACCTGCACCATACCTATCTGTGTACATTTTCTTCCATTATTGTGCGAAATTGCTGAAATCCTTGTTTTCAGATAAAGAAAACATAATCTCATTTGGCATTAAATTCCTAGCCAAAAGTATGGTTCGGAAGAATAGATTCACATTTTTAAGTTAGACCAGGCCTGCCAGGGCCCTAAATTATTTACCAACAAAATGGAAAACAGAATATATAACCATGACCTGCCATGGTGTCAAATAATTCTCATTCATAGGAGTGAATGGAATTCCCAGTATGCGATCACATCAACACTTCATTCCTCAAACCTTTGGTTTTCTTAGCCAAGATATGCAATTAACCCAAGTGCCTAACAATAAATGAGTGATAAGGGAAATGTGTTTTATAAATACAATGCAATACAATTTAATAGGGGGAGAGAAAAGGTGAAATCTTTTCATTAGCAACATCAAGAGTGGAACAGAAGGGAATCATGCTAAGTGAAATAATTCAAAAGGAAGAGAAATATCAGGTGATATTCTACAAATATATGTTACAAATCAATATTGGAGGTTGAGGCTCAGGGATTTTTGTGAAGGGTTACTTTTATTTTGGTGATGGAAGTGTATTGGAACATATATTTAAATAAGCATGAAACTGTATTCTTGGTCCGGAGCGACAGCACAGCAGGAGGGTGTCTGCCTTGGGCGTGGCCGACTCGGTTCGATCCCGGCATCCCATATGGTCCCCCGAGCACCACCAGGAGTGATTCCTGAGTGAAAAGCCAAGAGTAACCTCCGAGCATAACCAGTGTGGACCCTCAAAAAAAAAAAAAACCTGTATTCTTAAATGTGCAGTATTGTAAACTATTAATGCATAAATAGCCTTGTGCTCATAAAGGCTAGTATCTAGTAGAAAAATGAAAAAATATCACATGATAAATAAACATATTTAAAAGCAATCTGTTTTCATTCCATTATTGTATCTTTCATGATACTGTTCAATCCAACATACAAATAAGACACTCGCCTATTCAGAACACTGAACCTTTATTCATATTCAGATTCTCAAAAGTACAATTTTTACCCTGAATATAAGTTTTGCTGTGAAACAAACAAAATAGGGTATAGTAATCACCTATATAACATTTTCTTAAAATCAACTATGCAGGCCTACAGCAGAGAACAAAAAGGTATTATATGTCATGGATTCCAAGCTTAGAATATTGCCAGTCTCATCTCTCCTTAATGTTAAGAAAGAGGTATTGGGGTCAAAGACTTACTACAAATCACCCACCAATCCTACTACCTTACCACCACCCAATATCATAAAAGGACAAGGAAAAGAAAAAGAAAAATTAGTTTTGTTTAGTACAGGTGTTCTGAAAGGGATTCCGCCCCTACCCAAGCAATGTATAAATTTCAGGAAGCCAAATAATTCAGGATAGTGTCTCCATTGCTGAAGAACTGAACGGGCAGAATCCTTGATGCTTCTGAGATTACAGAAATACATAGGAAAAAGAAAATGAGGGCAACAAATTTTCCAGTGACCCTTCCTTTTTTGCATTAAAGAGATCATGTAACCCTCCTCTCTTAAGATGTGTACTTTCCTGGGGAACCCTTCCCCCTCTGACCTGTTCCAGAGGCCTGGTGGCCCAGCCCACAAACTACCTTGGGGCTCTCAGCCATGATGCAGAGACTCAGATGCATGGGGGGAAAACTGCCATCCTGCTCTCCCCTAGCTCAGCTGACCATGAGGCTCCCAGGAGGCAAGATGGGTTTTGGGTGTTGGCCCATCACTCTGTAGGGCCTCGGAAGCAGCCAGATGAGACTCACTCACCATAATAGCCACCATTTTCGTGGACCAGACCCAGTGGTCCACGAAACTAGTGGAACCAATCATGTTCTAGAGTATATTACAATATACTCTAGAACAAACTAGTGGAACCAATCATGTTCTAGAGTATATTACAATCTACAATGTGTAAGAAAGGGAAGCGAGAAGGAGAGAGAGAGAGAGAGAGAAAGAAAGAAAGGAGGTAAAGAACCTGACATAGAGGTAGACTGGGGGAAAGGGAGGGAGATGGGGACATTGGTGATGGGAGATGGGCAGGGGTGGAGAGATGGGTGTTGGAACACTGTAGAACCAAAATTCAAACATGAACATCTTGTAATTGTATATCTAACGGTGGTATAATAAAATATTTTTTTAAAAGATGTGTACTTTCACACACTAGGGTGCACAATAGGTCAGGAATGACAGAATCCAGGGAGAAGTGCTGAATGTCTAGAAAAAAACCAAAGCTGCCGGGAATAGGGGACAATGGTGGTTGGAAACGGGCACTGGTGGAGGGATGGGTGCTGGAACACTGTATGACCGAAACCCAAATATGAACATCTTATGAACATCTTTGTAACTGTATATCTCATGGTAGTATAATAAAATACTTAAAAAATTTAAAAAAACAAAGATGCCAAACAATATGCCTCAGTTCTTCAGTCATCTATCACCTCACCTCAGCAGTTATGGCTGCAATTTTACTTCTGCCCTTCCATGTCAAGAACACTTCTTCTGATCAATTCTAACCCCAAATAAGTGTCTCATAAATGTGATTCTAGTTCCTCCAAGTTGACCTGGCAAAGCCAGTTTGAACATAAAAGTTCCTGGGTGGTAAAATTGTGGCACAAGATGGAATTTCTGGGGCCAGAGCACATATAGTGCGGAGAACATTTGCCTTGCACGCAGTTGAGCCAAGTCCCATTCCCAGCATTCCACAAGGCCCCCTGAGCACCGCTAGAGTAAGTCCTGAGTGTGAGCCAGGAGTAATCCCTGAGCATCATTGGATGTGACAATAAAAAGCCAAAAATAAAAATTTCTTCCTATGAAAATGTGTAGATCCTGCCCCAGGCAAATAATATATAAATAATAAAAATTGCAGCTAAAGTATCTATATAAAACAGGTGTATAAAATTTTAACAAACAACTCTAGTTTTTTTTCCCCTTTGGGACAGGATGATTGTGGGCCATACCCAGCAGTTCTCAGTCAGGGCTTATATCTGGCTCAAGGATCAGTCCTCAAAGTGCTTGAGGGATACATGTGATTCTGGGATTGAACCCATGTTGACCACATACAGAGAAGCACCTTATCCCTGTATTATCTCTCCAAGTTCATAATAAATAACTCTGTAAGGTAGCAAGCAGGAAGCAAAAAATTTTAAAAATGACTAGGTCAATTACTCACAGTGGCATATCTGAATATAAAACACCGAAGCTCAAAGGAAGTAATTTAAAACAATAACACAGCATTATTAATGATCTTGATCATAGCATGTAGAGAAAGTGTCACACACATTCTTTGAATAATCATTGCTTATTTGATTAAAGAACACTAAAAAGGACACTGAAAACAGTAATATTTGTTGTGAAGCTTCTTATTTGTTAAACAAGAAACTTTAAATTTCATTGTGTTACAACAGTGACTAATGTTTTAAATTATGGACATAAAATTGATCTACTAAGAAGAAGACCAACAGAGCTCAAAGGATCCTGGGACACTTCAGACAATAAGCAGAAAATTGGACAAGATAATTCAATGTTTGGTTCCAGTGATATGGTATTGTTGGGGATCAGCAATTCTGAGGATACCAGACTTACCACAGAGATAGTTTTGGGGCCTCCAGGGCTACACTTAGTCATACTTGTCTGGTCCTTTTCTTTCTTTTTTTCTTTCCTTTCAATTCCAATATTTTCCTAAGTATCAGGAGTTAGACTGGGGTATAAATTGAATGAAAGCCTTAGATTTCTCCTCTGTGAAAATTGGATAATGCAAAAACACACAGCAGAAACACCATCTGCACTTCTATATTCATCACAGTACTATTTACAATAGCCAGAATCTGGAAACAACCTGAGTGCCTGAGAACAGAAGACTAGCTGAAGAAACTATGGTACATCTACACAATGGAATACTATGCAGCTGTCAGAAGAAACTAAGTCATGAAATTTGCCTACAAATGGATGGATATGGAGATTATCATGCTTAGTGAAGTTAGTCAGAAGGTAAAGGACAGACATAGGAATGACTTCACTCATTTGTGGGATATAATATGCACTAGTGTTCTATTAACTGAAACCATTTTTAGTGTTGAAAATTGTAATGCCAGATTAGAATGAGTATTGAATGTAGGCAAAGGAATATACATAATAACCCATAAATGTATGTATGGAAAGCCACAATGTGTAAGAGAAGGCAGAGAGACAGAGAGAGAGAGAGAGAAGAAAAAAGAAAAGTGCCTGCTATAGAGGCAGGCTAGGGGTGGGAATATTGGGGACATAGGTGGTGGGAAATGGGCACTGGTGGAGGGGATGGGTGCTGGAACACTGTATGACTGAAACCCAGTCATGAACATCTTTGTAATTGTATATCTCATGGTGGTATAATAAAAAATATTTAAATAGGATAATAATTCTGTCTCTAAGTGTTGTATAAATTATTACATAGTATCTGCCTCTAAGTGTTGCCCATACTACTTAATTCATCATTGCTCTTGTATTAAGAATTCCACTGCCAGCCTGCAGAGATAGCTCACCAGACTTAGCACATATTTTGCATATAGGAAGCCCAGATTTAATCCCTGGCACCTCATGGGCTCCCAAGCTCCCAGAAGCAAACCAAACACTAAAAAGTAGGATTTTAATCACTTAGAAGCTCTGACTGGAATTAGCAGGAACTGTCGTCAAAATCCTTTGCTTTTCCCCAGGTGCATTCTCTCAAAATGTATCAAAATCTTGATGATATTTTAGTCATAGAGTCCATCAAGCTCTGAGATTTGAAAACCCAAAGTCAAAGGCAAACAATGGCTGAGAAAAGCTGACTGTTGAGTATTCATGCCACCTGCACTCTCAGTTCCATCACCTGAATATTTCACTCATATCTGCTCCTTCACACACACATACAGTCAACCAATATAGAAAATGTTGGTAAGAGAGTTATTTGGCCATAGATTTATCATATTTGGTTAGAACATGATAATTCCATAAGTGAATTATCTTTCAACTGAGAACTTTAGATAATTTAGATTATCTAAAGAAAGATAATTTAGATAATCTTCTAAATTTCCTACTTATGAATAAAAAGGATCCCATCAATTGGCCTTCAAACCAGAAATGAAGTTGCTAGCCTTTTAATTTCCATCTTCCTCACCATTTATACCCAAGCAGTGAAGAAGTTGTCAGCGACATCTGCTTAACCTTTTTCCTCTCCTTCGTTTACCATTCAAATATAAAAACTCCCCAATTCCTTTTCTCCCCTCTATATCTAGTCTGTCAGAAAGTCCTACCAACTCTGAATATTTTTAAAATCCTGCCTCTATCATAAATTCATGTTGTCAGAATTGCTAACCTATATTCTGACATAACTCTTTTCTAAACAGACTCTTTGTGAATTACTGTGTAAGTGGTACCCTGCCTCAATGGTTGTAGTCATCTCAGGGTTAAGGAAAAGATAAATATTGTCTAAACTCACATCAAAATCATAACTGAAGGCGCCATCTGATCATTAGTCTGTTGAGAGGTGGTACAGGAAAATCATAAATTGTTTCCCCAGTTCATACAAGTCATACATGAGTGCTAGGAATGCAGCCCAGGTTCCAATCTCTCTTCAGCTCGCAGCTGGACTTTCTTCTAAAGTATAAATGCCATTTAAAAGAAAAAAATACCTCCCTTCTTTAAATCCTTCTGACTCTCCTTTGCACTCAGTGTGAAGTCTAAGAGCCATAAAATGGCATGAAAAGCCCTGTATATATCTACTAGCTCTCTTTCTTCCATTTCTTCCTTGAGGGGCCAATATTTCCTTGGTGAGTTTCAGTCTTGTTGATCTATCCATCGTTGATAGAGCAGTGTTGAAGTCTCCAACTATTATTGTGCTACTGTCAATGTCTTCTTTGAGGTCTCTTAGCAGTTGTTTTATGTATTTTGCTGGCCCCTCGTTGGGTGCATATATGTTTAGTAGTGTAATTTCTTCCTGGTGTACATACCCCTTAAGTAATAAGAAATGGCCTTCGTTGTCCCTTCTAACCTTTTTTCAGCCTGAAGTCTATATTATCTGATACTAATATGGCCACACCAGCCTTTTTGGAGGAGTTGTTTGCATGGAGAATGGTCTTCCAACCTTTGACTTTGAGTCTGTGTTTGTTCTGATTATTCAGATGTGTTTCTTGTAGACAGCAGAATGTTGGGTTCAATTTTTTAATCCATTTTGTCACTCTGTGTCTCTTAATTGGTGCATTTAGACCATTGACATTGAGAGAGATTATTGTCATCGGATTTTGTGCCATCTTTCTGGTTTTGCTTGTTGTGCTTATGGGTTTGGTCGTATTACAGTAGACCCTTCAGTCCTTCTTTTTAAAGTTGGCTTTGAGTCCATGAAGTTCCTGAGTTGTTGCTTATCCATGAAGTTGTGTATCTTTCCTTCATATCTGAATGTGAGTCTGGCCGGGTAAAGAATTCTTGGTGAGGCCTGCAGTTCATTTAGCCTTTTCACAATATCCCACCATTGTTTTCGGGCTCGGAGTGTTTCATCAGAGAAGTCTGCTGTAAATCTTAGAGATGTTCCTTTGTACGTGATTTCCTTCTTTGATCTTGCTGCTTTCAGTATTCTATCTCTATCTATGGTTTTTGTCATTTTAATTAAGATGTGTCTTGGAGTATTCTTGTTGGGGTTTCTTTTAGCAGGTATCCTACGGGCCTCCTGGATCTTGAGGCAAGTGTTTTTTTAGTTCCGGGAACTTCTCAGCAATGATGGCTTTGACAGTTTCTTCTTCATCAGGGTTTTCTTCTTGCCCTTCTGGGACCCCAATGATCCGTATGTTGTTTCTTCTGGCTTCATCGCGATTATCTCTTGTTGTCTGTTCGGTAATTGTGAGTCTTTTTTTCTATCTTCTGGTGTTGTGTAGAGAATCTTTGGAATGCGTCTTCGAGATCACTAATTCTTTCTTCAGTGGCTATTATTCTGTTATGATGGCTTTCCACTGTGTTTTTCATTTCATTTACCTCATTTTTAATATATGTCATTTCCATTTGCATTTTCCTCACTTCTTCTAACATGTTTTCTTGTATTTTATTGAGTTTGCATTCCATTGCTTCTTTGAATTCCTTATGACTCCTTAACATTTCTTTCCGAAATTCCTTATCAGAGAGGTTATACAACTCATTGGTATTGCTTGGCTCATCTGGACTAGTGACTTCACTCACAGAGCTGGATGGAACTTTGCGTTGCCTTACCATTATGACTACTGTAGGTTGCAAATGTGGGGTCTTGGATGACAAGATAGTACAGTTAGTAGGTGTCTGGTCTGTTTGCGGGGTTTGGGTGGGTAGCAAGGATGTAGGAACCAAGTTTCACTGGTACCTCATGCAAGATAGGTAGTAAGAGGGTCGCTCGGACCGCTAGCGTCCGCGCGGTTTTGAGTTTTGGGATGATCCCAGAAGCGCAGCGCCCAAGGTTCCACAGTGAAACCAAGGCAGTTCGCCTTGGTTCCCGTTGATGGAGTTTCCGCTCTTCCCTGGGGCAGTTTGGGTCCGCGGAGACGCAGGGGACACGCACACACCTGGGGGGAGATTTTCAGCTGGTCCCGGGAGCACCGCGCCAAAGGGTCCGCAGTGAAACCAAGGCAGTTCGCCTTGGTTCCCGTTGATGGAGTTTCCGCTCTTCCGTGGGGCAGTTTGGGTCCGCGGAGACTCAGGGGACACGCACACACCTGGGGGAGGATTTTCAGCTGGTCCAGGGAGCGCAGCGCCCAAGGGTCCGCAGTGAAACCAAGGCAGTTCGCCTTGGTTCCCATTGATGGAGTTTCCGCTCTTCCCTGGGGCAGTTTGGGTCCGCGGAGACGCAGGGGGGACACGCACACACCTGGGGGGAGATTTTCAGCTGGTCCCGGGAGCGCAGCGCCCAAGGGCCGTCAGTGAAACCAAGGCAGTTCGCCTTGGTTCCCGTTGATGGAGTTTCTGCCTTCCCTGGGGCAGTTTGGGTCTGCGGAGACGCAGGGGACACGCCCTAAGAGCCATAAAATGACTAATAATGCCTTTCATGTCTCACTCTGTTTTACAGTCCCAGATATCTCAGCTCTCACACGTTAGATGCCATATACCAGGTACCAGGCTATGAGGTGCTTTTCTCTTTCCAGTAAAACCCTGCAATAATCTTTATCTTCAAAAAAAATCTTTATCTTCGTAATCTTGCTGTCACATGGACGCACGGATCTCAGAATAGGTATCACACATGACTGTTACTATTCTCACATCACCCCATTCTCACTGTGTTTCATGACTTACAACTATTTTCCTCCATATGGGGAGATTATTGAGACCAGGAGACAATCTCTTATGACCATCATACCCAGAACACTTATCACCATGCTAATAAATAAATATTTGCTAAATGAAAGTATGAACTTTGCCATTTCCACATTATCAGTTATAGTCAATTAATAGAAAGACTCACAGACATGGGGTAGAGCTGCTACTTGCTCTCTCTGTGCCCAGCCGCTCACAAGGCACCCAGGAGGGGATGGCGGGTTCTAGCCCTGGCCCGCCACCCCAGCAGAGCCTTGAAACAAGTCAGATGACACCCCACTCCATGAGGGCCTCCATTTTCCACATCCGGACTTCTCTCCCATCAGAACTCCACCCAGCAGACCAGCCTATCACGGCCCAGCTGGTGCAGCCGCAAGTGGCCACCTGGTTCATCAATAAATGCTGGACTTAGAAATGACTACAAGAGTATGCTACCTGCACGGCAGAGCCTGGCAAGCCTCCCGTGTCGTATTTGATATGCCAAATACCAGTAACAATTATAGACCTCATTCCGGGAATGGATTGAGGCTCTTTATGTTCCTGGAGCAAGCAGATGCCCTGGGCTCTACTAGCATGAGACAGGACATATGGAGATGTTACTGGAGCCCGCTCGAGCAAATTGATGATGAAAGGGAAGACAGTGACAGTGACAGACAGTCAATTAATCCCAGATATAACAAAAGCACAACAAAGGCAATGACCTTACTGTATGCACTTAAGTCACAGAGAGACAGTATGTACCTTTAGATGGAATGAGCAAAGAGACCTTAAACTTCATCTTATTGTTTCTGTAATCACTTTCTCTTAGCTAATTTCTCATACAGCCTTCAACCATTACTTAGACAGATTCAAAATCTATATTAACTGGTTTTTCATAACATATTTTCTTTTTCTTTAAATTCTTTTTTGTTTGGGGCCATAGCCAGTGGTGCTTGGGGTTCTTCTAGTAGTATTCCAAGCATCATGTGGTGCCAGGTATGAACGCAGACCTCCAGCACGCATATATTCAGCCTGTTGCATATCTCCCCAGCCCTATAACACATTCTTTGTGTGTGTGGGGGGGAGGGGGAGACAGGTGGAACAAGGTTCATAGCACACCCAGCTGTGCCAGGGGCTTACTTGTATCAGAATTCAGGAGTCAATACTGCAGGGATCAAATATGAGCCATGTGCAAGGTCGTATCCATCCGTATTCTCTCTCTCCTATACTATAACATATTCCTCTAATCCCAGTTCTATGATCTTGTTTATATCTACCAGAACTTTTATTTCATTCTTATAAACATTTCATATATATAATGGTCAGATTAATTCAAAAGTGTGAACTAAAAACTTATTTCGTGTTTGTGAAAAGAAGCTCTTCAGTATACCACTGTTATCAGGTGCATTTCTTGTAGTCCAAATTAAGCAGCAACATTCATCTCCCCAGCTGTATACTTTCAAAACCCTAACTCATGTGTTTCTTTAAAACTGTTATTCCTCTATCTGAATAATCTTCTCTGACTCATCTGATTTCTCTTCTAATATCTCTTTAGGTGAGCCTTCTTTGTCAAACAGGACTAAGCAGAATCTCAGTGACCATCATAACTTTCTATAAAGCACTTTGTATACCTTTTAACAGAAACATTTATATCAGTTAAAAGCCTACAAATGAGTTTATATGATAACCCCTAAATGTATGTATGATAATGTGTAAGATAAGGGGGAGAGAGATGGGAAGGAGAAAGAAAGAGAGAAAGAAAAGAGAAGGAAAAGAGGTGGGCTGCTATAGAGGCGGGTTGGGGAGAGGGAGGGAATCTGGGGACATTGGTGTTGGGAAATGGGCACTGGTGCAGGGCCAGATGCTGGAACATTGTATAACTGAAGCCCAATAATGAGAGCTTTATAAATCACTATCTCACTGCTTTATTATTAAAAAAAATATATAATTACTTGACACCAGGTTTTTTTGGATCTTCTGCCGAACTACTTCCACCGCTCCCCTCTCCCTACCAGGTGTGTTGGTGTGGCAGGCACTTCCCGAGACACTCAGTTACAGGTTAAAGGGCTGGAACTTTGAGAAGGGGACCAAGCCACACCCAGCTTCTTGGAACTTCTGCCGGACTACTTCCACCCCAACCCCCTGACTCTGGAACCATGAACTGACACCCCAAAATTCAAACCCTCGCGGACAAGCTAGCATCCGGACAACGTAATATCTATCTACCTGAGATACCAGTGAGCATGTGCCCCTACATTCTTTGCTTATATCCTTAACTGCAAAGCAATTCAGGCACCTACTAACTCTACTAACTAGTCACCCAGAACACACATTTTCAACAGATGATATATCATTATGGTAAAGCGACGCAGAATTCCTTCAAGCTCAATGATTGAAGTCACTAATACAGAAGAGTCAAGCAATAACGATGAGCTATATAACTTCTCTGAAAAGGAATTTCAGAAGAAACTGTTAAAGATGCACAAGGAACTCAAAGAAACAATGGAATACAAAGTCAATAAAATACAAGAGGACATGAGAGCAAAATTGAGTACATTTCAGAACAAAATACAAGCAGAAATGACAGATATTAAAAA
This sequence comes from Cryptotis parvus, assembly GCA_021461705.1. Taxonomy (NCBI): domain Eukaryota; kingdom Metazoa; phylum Chordata; class Mammalia; order Eulipotyphla; family Soricidae; genus Cryptotis; species Cryptotis parvus. The sequence continues at coordinate 5,002 of JAJIBD010023594.1, read as the reverse complement.
TCAGGTAAGTGAACTGAAAAACACAGTGGAAGGCCTCCAAAGAAGAGTAACAGCTATTGAAGAAAGAATTAGTGATCTCGAAGAAGAGTTTCAGAGATTCTCAGGACAACAGCAGAAGATGGAAAAAAGACTGACAATCAACGAACAGACTACCAGAGAAAATTGCAATGAAGCGAAAAGGCACAACAAACGCATCATTGGGGTGCCAGAAGGGGTAAGAAGAAAACCCAGATGAAGAAGAAACTGTCAAAGCCATAATTGCTGAGAAGTTCACCGAATTGAAGAACCATACTCCAAGATACAGGAGGCCCATAGGATACCAGCGAAAAAGAAACCCCAATAAAAATACTCCAAGACACATCCTTATTAAAAGGACAAAAACGATAGACAGAGATAGAATACTGAAAGCAGCAAGATCGAAGAAAGAAATCACATACAACGGAGCATCCCCTGAGATTTACAGCAGACTTCTCAGATGAAACACTCCAAGTCTGAAAAACAATGGTGGGATATTGTGAAAAGACTCAATGAACAGCAGGCCTCACAAAGAATTCTTTACCCAGCTAGACTTACTTTCAGATGCCAAGGAAAGATACACAACTTCATGGATAAAAAACAACTCAGGAAATTCACAGACTCAAAACCAACTTTAAAAGAAGGATTGAAGGGTCTATTGTAAAATGAGACAACCCAAAAACCACAACAAGTTTAAACAGAAAGATGGCACAAAATCCAATGACAACAATCTCTCTCAACGTCAACGGTCTAAGTGCACCAATTAAGAGACACAAAATGGCAAAATGGATTTAAAAGCTGAATCCAACATTCTGCTGCCTACAAGAAACACATCTGAATAATCAAAAGCAAACACAGACTCAAAGTCAATGGCTGGAAGACCATTCTCCATGCAAACAACTCCTCCAAAAAAGGCGGGTGTGGCCGTACTCGTATCTGACAGTATAGACTTCAGGCTGAAAAAAGGTTAAAAGGGACAATGAAGGCCATTTCTTAATAATTAAGGGGAATGTATACCAGAGAGAAATCACACTACTAAACATACATGCACCAAACAAGGGGCCAGCAAAATACTTAAAACTACTATTAATAGACCTCAAAGAAGACATTAACAGAAGCACAATAATAGTCGGAGACTTCAACACTGCCTTATCGACTATGTATAGATCGAGAGACTGAAACTCACCAGGGAAATACTGGACCTCAAGGAAGAAATGGAAGAAAGAGAGCTGGTTGATATACACAGGGCTTTTCATCCCAAAAAAAAGCTGAATACACATTTTTTCCAGTGCACATGGAACATTCTCCAAGATAGAGCATATACTGAGCCACAAAACATACCTCAACAAAATAAAAAAGATATAAATTGTGTCAACGATCTTTCAGATCATGATGCACTGAAAATAGTAGTTAATCATATAGAGAAGCAGGGAGTCGAACCAAATACCTGGAAACTGAACAGCTCAATGCTGAACAACCAATGGGTCATAGAAGAAATCAAACAGGAAATCCAAAGATTCCTGGAAACAAATGAAAATGAAGACAACCAACTATCAGGAACTTCTGGGACACAGAAGTTCATAGCTCTGCAAGCATTCATAAGAAAAGAAGTAAGGGTCCACATAAATAACCTGACTTCACAGCTGAAGTTATTAGAAAAAGACCAACAAAAGGAGCCCAACCCACGCAGAAAGAAGGCAATAATAAAACTTAGGGAGGAAATCACTGAGATGGAAACCAAAAAAAAAAAAATCCGAAAGATTAATGAAATTAAGAGCTGGTTATTTGAAAAAATAAACAAGGTTGAAAAGCCACTGGCAAGACTTGTAAGGACAGGAAAAGGGAGAACCCAAATAAACAGAATTAGAGAGCCTGTATGCTGTGAAACATGAGAATCTAGAAGAAATGGATAAATTCCTGAAGTACTATAACCCTCCCACGGCTGAAACAAGACCTCCAATACCTGAATAAGCCTATCATCATCGAGGAAATAGAAAAGTAATTAAAAGTCTGCCCAAACACAAAAGCCCAGTCCAGAAGGATTCACTAGTGAACTCTACCAAACCTTTAAGGAGGACCTACTGCCAGTCCTTTGCAAGCTCTTCCAGGAAATAGAAGAAACAGAAACACTCCCAAACAGCTTCTACGAGGCACATATCACCCTGATACCCAAAGCAGGGAGAGACAACACAAAGAAAGAAAACTACAGACCAATATCCCTGATGAACACGGATGCTAAGATCTTCAACAAAATACTAGCAAACAGAATCCAAAGAATCATCAAGAAGATTATACGTCATGACCAAGTAGGATTCATCCCGGGAATGCAAGGATGGTTCAACATTCGCAAGTCAATCAACATAATACATCATATCAATAAGAGAAAAAAAATAAAAACCATATGACCCTTTCAATAGACGCAGAAAAAGCATTTGACAAGATCCAGCACCCGTTCATGATTAAAGCCCTCCAGAAAATGGGAATTGAAGGGACTTTCCTCAAGATAGTTACAGCCATCTACCAAAAGCCCACAGCAAGCATCATTCTAAATGGGGAAAAGTTGAAAGCCTTCCCCTGAGATCAGGGACAAGAAAAGGTTGCCCCCTCTCACCTCTTTTATTCAATATAGTACTGGAAGTACTTGACATAGCAATCAGAGAAGAAAAAGGACATCAAGGGCATCCAGATAGGCAAGGAAGAAGTCAAGCTATCATTATTTGCAGATGACATGATATTATACCTAGAGAACCCTAAACTCTCTACCAAAAAACTCCTAGAAACAATAGAAGCATAGAGTAGAGTGGCAGGATACAAAATCAACACCCAAAAAGTCAGTGGCTTTCCTATATAAAAATAACGAAAGAGAAGAAAGGGATATTAAGGAAACTATTCCATTCACAATTGTGCCACAGAAAATCAAATACCTAGGAATCAACTTACCCAAGTATGTAAAGGACCTGTACAAAGAAAACTACAAGACACTGCTCCAAGAGATAAAAGAGGACACAAGGAAATGGAAACATATTCCCTGTTCATGGATGGGGAGAATCAACATAGTCAAAATGGTAATACTCCCTAGAGCTCTGTACAGATTCAATGCAGTCCCTATAAGGATACCGATGACATTCTTCAAAGAAATTGACCAAACACTCCTGAAATCTGTATGGCACAATAAACCCCCCAAGGATAGCTAAAGCAATCCTCGGAAAAAGAAGATGGGAGGCATCACCTTTCCCAACTTCAAACTGTACTACAAGGCAGTAGTAATTAAAACAGCATGGTATTGGAATAAAAACAGACCTGTGGACCTATGGAATAGAATTGAGTATCCTGACACCCAACCTCAAACACATGATCATTTAATCTTTGATAAAGGTGCAATGAGTCTAAAATGGAGTAAGGAAAGCCTCTTCAACAAGTGGTGTTGGGAAAACTGGGCAGCGGCATGTAAAAAAATGAATTTGGACCTATGTCTAACACCATGCACAAAAATCAGATCAAAATGGATTAAAGATCTCAATATCAGACTTGAATCCATAAAGTACATTGAAGAAAATATAGGAAAAACCCTCCACGACATTGAAGCTAAAGGCATCTTCAAAGGTGAAACATCATTAACAAAGCAATTAGAAGAAAACATAAACATATGGGACTACATGAAACTAAAAAGCTTCTGCACCTCAAAAGAAACAGTGACTATGATACAAAAGCAGTCCACAGAATGGGAAAGAATATTCACCCAATACCCATCTGATAAGGGGTTAATATCCAGGATATATCAGGCATTGGTAGAACTTTACAAGAAGAAAACAAACAACCCCATCAAAAAATGGGGAGAAGAAATGAACAGAAACTTCAGCAAGGAAGAAATTCGAATGGCAAAAAAACATATGAAAAAATGCTCATCATCACTTATCATCAGAGAGATGCAAATCAAAACAACAATGAGATGTCATTTTACACCACAGAGACTGGCACTTATTCAAAAGAGCAAGAACAACAAGTGCTGGCGTGGATGTGGGGAAAACGGGACACTCATCCATTGTTGGTGGGAATGCCAGCTGGTACAGCCTTTCTGGAAAACAATATGGACTTTCCTCCAAAGACTAGAAATTGAACTCCCATTTGACCCAGCCATACCACTCCTGGGAATCTACTCTGGGAAACCAAAAATACGCAGCGGAAACACCATCCCTACTTTATGTTCATAGCAGCACTATTCACAATAGCCAGAATCTGGAAGCAACCAGAGTGCCCGAAAATCGATGAATGGATAAAGAATCTTTGGTACATCTACACAATGGAATACTATGCAGCTGTTAGGAAAAATGAAGTTATAAAATTTGCCTATAAATGGATGGACATGGAGAAGATTATGTTGAGCGAAATTAGCCAGAAGGAGAGAGACAGATACAGAATGACTGCATTTATTTGCATGGCATAAATATATGTGTACATATTATGATACCAATATCCAAGGTCAAGTGAAACATATATCAGGAGGTCTTGTCAAAGGTGGAAATTATCACAAACTTGTGGGAGTCAGAGGTTAGGTAAGACAGAAAATGGAACAGTGTGCTAACAATTGTCGAGGGTACTAATGCCAACCTAGAACTGAGCATTAAATACAGGCAAATGGATACACATTACAACCTTTTAATGTATGTTCTGTAATCCATAGTCTGGAAGGGAAGGAAAAGAGAGAAAGAGAGAGAAATGGAAAGAAATAAAGAACCTGCCTGGAGGTGGGCTGGGGAAGGGGGGAGGGAACCGGGGGCGTTGGTGGTGGGAGATGGGCACTGGTGTGGGGGACGGGTGCTGGAACACTGTATGACCAAAACCCAAATATGAACTTTTAAATTGTATATCTTTTTATTTGTATATCTCACGGTGGTATAATAAAATACTTAAAAAAAAGGAAATGGGTAGAGATGCTGGCATTATGGTGGTGGCGTTCATTAATATTATATGCTTATGGAATAAATAA
>JAJIBD010023593.1:0-99614 GCA_021461705.1 Cryptotis parvus | reverse complement strand
GGTATCTCCCTTGACTGGGTAAGGCTTTTTGTTTATTTGTTTGTTTGTTTTGTTGGGGGTCACACCCAGCAGTACTCAGGATTAACTTGTGGCTCTGCACTGAGGAATTAATCCTGGCAGTACTCAGGGGACCATATGGGGTCCAGGGATAGAACAAAGCAAGAACTACTCACTGTACTATCTCTCCAGGTGCTGTTACTCATTATTTTTCTAATTGAATAACTATAATAATAATTAAAAACTGAGGACACACAGATAGAATGGGGAAAAGGTACTTGCCTTGTCACATCCCTGCACCACGATACAGTCACCAGAGTACCCTGCCAGAATGGTCCTTGAGCACAGCCAGGTGTATTTCACTGCCCTTTGCACCCCTCCAAAGGAAATCTTACCAGTGAATAAATAAAATTGACATATGTCTTTAGAAATATTCAAGAATTAAAGGAAATAAAAAAATAAATTAAAGGAAATAAAAAATAATAAATAATGTGACCATTAAAAAGTTACCAGGACTCTATGATCGTATGACAACAGATTTAAAAATAGGTGGCATAATTTTTGGTGATGACTATGATATATCCGTACTGGTACTAGTTATAGTGCTGTATGTCAAAAACATATAATGACATTATAAGCCAGCATCACTTTAATACAATTTTACTATCAAAGAACTACCTTTAGTTAGAGTTAACCACTCTTGCTCATTTATTTAAGTAGGTTTTAAGTCTTTTATCAAAATAAGAACAAGTAACTTTTATATTAATAGACTAATGTTTCTTTCTAAAATGAAGGTTAAATAAGAAAAACTAGTTTCAAACTGTAGAAGAGAAGGAATTCAAATGATAATTTAAGTGTTTTTTGTGAAAAATGGCATTTCATTTTTTGGATGTGTTCATTGAACAAATATTTATTGAACACTTGCTTTATGTTTGGCATTCTGAAAGGTGCTGTGTGATACAGTATTAAACTATATAGACAAAGATACACTTTCCTGGAGCTTACTTTTCTCTCTCTCTCTCTCTCTCTCTCTCTGTGTGTGTGTGTGTGTGTGTAGAATAAACAAGTAGACATTATTGATGAGCAAGAATATTTCTCAGATATTTCTCAGATATGGAACACAGAGGGCTTCTGTGGTCACACTGAGAACTTTCTCCTTGGCTTATCTCTCCTTTTTCCTCGATTGCTTTCAGTTTTGATTGGTTGGCTAGATGAATCTGTTCCTAAAGTTATAGGTAGAAGAAATCAAAGATAACATAAATATTAAAAGACCATTAATCTGGCTTTAAGAGCAAAAGGAAATGAATACTTGGTGTAAGATTAAGTAAGAAAACAGTGGAGAAATCTTCAACAGTTACAGATTTAGCCAGCGGTTATGCCTGGACTAGGATTGTAAACAATTTGTCCTTTTAAGTTCTCCAAATTCTGTCACATTCATTAATCATATTTTACAATTAAAACATTGCCAAAGTCACGACCTTGAAAGCTTTACTAAACTGTTCCTGTTTTCTGAGTCCATCCAATAACTATTTGCATTTTATTTTGTACAAAATTTTAACACATTTGAAGCCTCTGTTTTATATTTCTTTCCCCCATTATTTAACTAGGATCACTGCTTCACCAGTGATCCTAGTTAAATAATGGGGGAAAGAAATATAAAAACAGAGGCTTCAAAATGTGTTAAAATTTTGTACAAAATAAAATGGGTGAAGCATCAGTGATCCTAGTTAAATAATGGGGGGGAAAGAAATACATAATTAAAGAAATACATGATCAAGCACCAGTGATCCTAGTTAAATAATGGGGGAAAGAAATACATGATTTTAATGTATTTCTTTTTAAAACGTACTTTTTAAAATTTCTTGAGGTAAATTTAGTTTACAAGAATATAATTGAAGCGATTTTATAGTCTGTAAAGTAAGTCATTGTGATATACTTTTGATTTAGCATACAGAATGTTATTTAAAACAAAAATCTTAAAAGCTTGGAGGAGGAGATTGCAAGCATCCCCTATGGTGCTCAGGGGTTACTTCTGGCTCCGCCCAGTGACCACTCCTGGCAGTACTCTGGGGTCCATATACTGTACCAGGAGGTGAACTGGACTTGGCTATATATAGGATAAGTGCCTAAGCTGTGGACTCTCAGGCTCCAAACTTAATTTTATGGTAGATGATATACTCACTGACATACAAATCTTGATAACATACTTCCTCAGTATCTCTTAAGAAAGAGTGGTGGGGAGGGAGAGAAGAGTTAGATGAGAAGCATCAGGGGCCAGGTCAGGGCGAAAGGTGCAAAAGTGGTGTTAAGAAATGAGAGAGTCAAATATCCAAACCAGAGTCAACAACAAAGAAATCAAGAGACAAACTATAATAACTGAACTTAGAAAGGTGCCTGTCACACGGGCAGGCGGGAGGGTGGGGTGGTGGTAGATAAGGGAGGAATCTGGGGACACTGGTGAAGGGAAGATGACACTGGTGGTGGAATTGGTTCTGTGATACTGTTTGCCTAAAACTCAACAGTGAATAACTTTGTAAATCACAATTTTAATGAAAAAATGTGGGAAAATTAAAAAAGAAAACACTACTTTGCACTCCAAATCATTTAGAGAATCTTGTCAAGATTATTCCCACCTCAACTAGAAAATAATCTGACTCACAACTAGTAACTTCTTTTGCCATGAATTTTCACTTACTCTTTAGTGTACTCAGTTCTACCCATTAACTGTCATCTAAAGGGGTTGAGGAAGGCCAGAGAGACAGCACAGTAATTAGGGGCGAAAGTCTTGCAATCTGGTGACTCAGGTTTGATACTTGGCATCCAATATGGTCCCCTGAGCACTGCCAGGAGTAATTCCTGAATGCAGAGCCAGGAGTAATCCCTGAGCATCACCAGGTGTGGCCACCCTCCCCCAAAAAAGTGGCTGTTGAAGAGTCTCAGTTGTATTTGAGCATGTGCAGGAAACATTCTGCCTACTCGTAATCATGACCTCACACTATATAGGGAACTTTAGTGCTGGCACAGTGCTCTTTAACCTATACTATGGTTGAATGCATACACTTGAGGAAAGCAAAAGAGTATGATAAGAGGAGGGTTGAGTAGTGGGGAAACAAGTAGGTAGCAGAGAAACTGTTATATTGCTTTCTTCAAAGTGTGAAAGAGAATGCTGATGGGGAGGGGGAAGCTTTTATATTTAGACTGGATTTCTTTTGCATCAATTTATCTATCTGTTGTCTATCTGTCTACCATCTGTCTGTCTGTCTGCCTGCCTGCCTGCCTGCCTGCCTGCCTGCCTGCCTGCCTGCCTGTCTGTCTGTCTGTCTGTCTGTCTGTCTGTCTGTCTATCTATCTATTTGTGGGTCATAGGAACCTTATTAGAATGTTGCTCCTGGTTCTGTTCTCAGGGATTCCTCCTGACAGTGCTTTGAGGACTAATGATCCCAGGGGTCTAGCCCAGATCCTCCATCTGTAAAGCACGCACTCAGCACTTTGAACTGTTTTTCAAGCTCTCTATTTAAATCCACTGTCCCACAAAGAGTCAAAGTTTATCTAACTGAGATAAAATCTGCTGACAGATTATCATTTTAACTTGGAGTTGAGTTTGTTGACACTTGAGACAAAACAATGGAGCTTTTATTTAAATTGAATTGTCACCATATTTAAATGTAACTGATAAAGTAATGGATGGGGTGGAAATGCTGTCTATGTAGTTAAAGCTTCAGGCTATTTTCCCAGGAAGTTTGTCTTTTAAACTTTTGTGATGGTTTTGCTTAGAAGAAATAAGACAGGCTCTGAGAGAACTATGTACAAGTGAAGGTTACAAATACCAAACTAGGTGGGGAGAGAGATCTGAGAAGCAGGGCAGTTTAAAAATAACAAATTCTGGGGCAAGAGCACTAGTACAGCGGGTAGGGCATTCCATAAAATCCCCTGAGCTCTGCGAGGAGTGATCCCTGACTGCAGAGTGAGGAGTAGGCTCTGAGCTCTGCTGGGTGTGTTCTACAGACAAAAAAAAAAAAACCCACAACCCCCCCACTCCCCCAAAGTCCCACAGTGTGCTTTTTTAAGAGCAATGTGCGTTGAGGGGGAAAAATAAACTATATATAAATAATTTATATATATAATTTATATATATAATTTATATATACAATTTATATATATAATTTATATATATATAATTTATATATATGCCATTTATTTACCTGTATGGCTCAAATATTGCCTAAGCTTTTTACCTTGTTGTATATGGGTCTATTTATACAAAATAGGCTTAAGCATTTGTTCAGTATGTTTGCGTGTATGTGTATATATATATACACATACATGCAAACTATATAAAGGTAATACTGCATATATAACATATGCAGTATTTCCTTTTCTTCTTTCTTAAAAAAGTTCTTTCTATGTGGATTTTTTAAAAATATTATAAAGGCAACGGAGACAAATGCTTTAGTTTTTCTGAATTTTCTGTAAGGAAAAATTATGCCTTGAAAACAGAATATTTGAGTGCTAAACGCAGAGCTAGCCTATCCCGTGGGAAACGATTCAACTGTAGTGATAAAGGTGGTAGCAGTGATATTAGCGCTACTTAAAAGGACATGTAAATACAGTGGTTTGCGTCACATCTTAGAAGAGAAACTTGTGAAATTCAAGTGACCAATTTCCAGCATTTGCTTTACTTCCTTGTATTTCTAAAAAATATGAGGCAGTTAATGATTCTATTTCTGGAAGTGAAATTGGGATTTCCAAACGGAAATTGCAGAAGTTCATAAAGATAAGGGAGTTACAGTTCACTCTCAGAAACATAGTCAAGGAATTCTGAAGGAAGTAAATTCTGTACTAGAATTAAAATAGTGCTATGGTGTCCATATAGAGAAATAGAGAAATCTATAGAGATTTATAGATTTATAAATCTATAAGAAGATGAAGAAATCTACAAGCTGAAATGAATTTTTAAAGTCTTATTTACAACATAAAAAGTATAGAAAAGCAATCTTTTGTTTTTGTATAAGTTCAAAGCACTGATTCTTTGTATCTGTATATTCAATCCCCCTTTTAGGGGCGAGAGCACTAGACAATGGTGTAGATGATATATGCATATATATATTTATATACATGCCATTTATTTACCTGAATGATTCAAATATACCTCAGCTTTTTACCTTAAATATTCACAAAGAAAGAACTTTTTTGTTTCTTTTTTGGGTCACATTCGGTGATGCTCAGTGGTTATTCCTTGCTCTTTGCTCAGGAATTACTCCTGGCAGTGCTCAGGGGACCATATTGGATGCCAGGGATGGAACCTGGGTCAGCTGTGTGCAAGGCAAACACCCTACCTGCTGTGCTATGAACTTTAGCAGAGAAACTTGTGAAATTCAAGTGACCAATTTCCAGCATTTGCTTTACTTCCTTGTATTTCTAAAAAAATATGAGGCATGTGCTACCTGCTGTGCTAAAGAACTTTTTTAAGCAAGAAGGGAAATATTACATATATGTATATATGTGTGCATACATACATACATATATACAAACATAATGAGCAAATGTTTAAAGATAATTTGTATAAATAGATCCATATGTAATAAGATAAAAAAGATAATTTATATATATGTACACACATATTTTAAATTTTTTAATTGGTTTTTGGACCATGATTGGAGGTGCTCTGGGTCACTTTTTGGTAGCTCGCGGGACCATACACTGTACCAGGGCTCAAACCAGAGTTGGTCATATGCAAGGCACAAACCTTACCTGCTGTACCATCTCTCTGGTCAATAGTGTATATTTAAATCTCTTTCATGACTGTAAATTTCGGTTCATTTCTAAATGACCTCCAAATTATTGTTGCTTTTAAAAAAAGCGTTTCGCAGTCTTGCTCTTCCAGCCTGTATTCTCCCTTTAAAATTTGTGTCTGCTTGCTAGTCTCTTTTATGTATCTTTCCTTGCTTGCTTTTCCACTCTGGAGAAGTCCCAGTTCTCTCTTGAACTTTGTGTTTTTATTTTTCTCTAGTTCACATTTTTCTAAATAAGTTTCAGTAAAGATTGCCTTGCTTCACCAAAATAAAATAAAATGTGCCTGGTTCTCAGTGAATTTACTACTTCAAACAAAAGAGAAATCCAGAAACGTGTCTTTATTTTCTTCTTTACTTTCCCAAAATCAGACCCCTTCATATTTCGTGAACTCCCTGAACAGATGTTGCTGACGCTGTGGAGAGCCCTGTGCACATGCTTCAAAAGCTGGTTTGGAAAAAGAATCAAGTGCGTCACCTTACTAGACAGACGTTTCTTGCTCCTATCTTTACCAGACTACATCTGGTTTCTGAATCATAGGGAGGGGTGATCACTAAACACGTAAGTTGGTGTTATTTTAGTGACGAGAAAAAAGCATACTAAAATATGTGGTGGACAGTGAGTTTAGACATTGTGGAGTATCTATTAGGAATGATTAGAAAATGGAAAATAATTCATCTATGACTATCAGGCCTCAAGATATTGTATGAGAGAGAAGAGAGAGAGAGAGAGAGAGAGAGAGAGAGAGAGAGAGAGAGAGAGAGAGAGAGCAAGAATCTACTTCCTATTGGAAATAAAAGTAACATTTTGGATCTAGATAATGGAAATTCCTAATAAGATCCCTTTAAAGAATGGAGAGATAGTGCAGTGGGAAACGTGCTTTACCTTGCATGTAGCTGACCTGGGTTCTGTCCAAGCACAACATATGGTCCCCTGAGACTGCCAGCTGTGACCCTTGAGCCAGGAATAGTCCTTGAGCATAGCTGGGTGTAGCTCCAAACAAAACAAACAAGAACCAAACAGAATGGTTCCTTTAATCAGTTCATTTTATTGAGTTCTATGGGCTCAGGTTGTACTGTCTTTTTTTATTATTATTTTTTATTATACCTCTGAGATATACAATTACAAAGATGTTCATATTTGGGTTTCAGTCATATAGTGTCCCAACACCCATTCCTCCACCAGTGCCCAATTCCCACCACCAATTTCCCCTGATTCCTTTCTCCCTCCTCGGACCTGCCTCTATGATAGGCACTTTGCCTCTTCTCTCTCTCTCTCTCTCTCTCTCTCTCTCTCTCTCTCTCTCTCTCTCTCTCTCTCTCTCTTCCTTCTCTTACACACTGTGACTTGCTATACATACATTTAGGTGTTATCATGTATTTCCCTTTGCCAACATTAAATACTCAGTTCTAGACTGGTATCATCATTTCCAACAATTTATTAGTACACTGTTCCTTTCTCTGTCTTACCTAACCTCTGAAGGTTGCGCTGTCCGACTGTCTCAGAATTGAGACAGTTGGACCAGAATGATTCCACCATGTTTCCTATAGTCATGCTTCTAATAACTATAAAGTTTATGGGTAAACTATGAATATATGCATACTGTTTCTGTTACTTTACAACATGAAAATGAGGGGCTGGAGTGATAGTCCAGTGGGTGGGACATTTGCCTTGCACGTGGTCGGCTTATGCCGGCCCGGGTTCGATTCCCGGCATCCCATATGGTCCCCAGAGCACCGCCAGGAATAATTCCTGAGTGTAGAGCCAGGAGAAGCCCCTCAGCATTGCCAGGTGTGACCCAAAAAAAGCAAAAAAAAAAAAAAAAAAAAAAACCCATGAAAATAAAAACTGTAATGCAAATGACCTGATTTCAAGCTAGCAAATCAGAAGATTTAACTATATGTTGGGGCATATAGTTAAATGTCCTGGCAGTTTGCATACCGGAAAAAAAATTCATTTTTCCTTCCTATAGCACTTACATTCTCTAGTTCCTCCCTCCAACTCCTGGCACCCTCCTTCTATACCCTATTTATAATGTCTTGTGTTCATATATCTATCAGATGACCTTTAAAGATATGCAAGAGTTTTTATCCTCTGTTTAAACTTGAATAATAAAGCAACTTTTTTTTTTCCTCTGAGGTATCAGTAGTGTTCTGAAGACTGTCACTCCCAAGTCATCTTTGAACAAAGGGTATAGACACTGGGTAAGGATACTGCAACATTATCGTTAATTGACCCTGAAGAAGTAGTTTAAATTGGAGATGAGACTCTAAGTAGAGGGCCACTACCAAGGTGATGACTGACAACCATTGAGAAATTCTGATTGAATTTCTGGATACAGTTTCTTCTGGAAACTGCTCATATCCTATTGTGAGGAAATAATTTAAGGTCATGCTCTTTCCTCATAAGTCTTTTCAAAGGATTTGTTTACTCCTGGTAAATCTGAACATGATATACAAAATTAAATTAAATTAAATGTCCTTTTGCAGAGTACAGTATGATACTGAAACTGGAAGACTGTCTTTAAGAGTTAGCGTATGTTAGAGTATGTCGGAACCATAAATACAGGTTCAGTAACACTACAAAGAGATACCAAAAGTTGAATCATAAGAGCAGAATTCTCCAGATGGGTTAGTCAGCATTTCCTTTGAAGACCAGCTCAAGAGATGTTGTTCTAGGACATTAGAAGTCTGGGGATTTTGAGATTTCCTGAGCTCCTATTTTTGTGTATTCCTATGGCAAGCACTCATGGCATGGCTTATGTCAAGTTGAGAGTATATCTTTTTCTTTCACACCTAAAAAGACCCAATATACCATTAAAAATATAACAGCTTAAAGTGCTGCTTAATTGCAGAAATGCTCAGACTTTCCCCTGAGCTATGGCAGAACAAGGTATTTTTTAACTTCACATGACAAGGGGTAATAATAGTGCTCTTTCTTGACTCATCTTTTGAACTTTACCAAAACTGCAACCTCAGATTACAACCTTATTTTACCACAAGATCAAGCACTAAGAATAAGAATTGCAGAGGTCAGGACAGAAAAGCCACAGATATGGTTCTGGCTTGTGATGGCCTAGATTTCCCTTAAGTATATTAACTATTTCAAGATAGGGGTCAGCAGAATCGAGATGATGAACCACAAAATGACTAGATTTCAACTCTCATAAAATACAGAATCCCTTATGCAAAAATGAGTAGGAATTTGAAAAAGACAGAGCATTAACACAAGTGTAAAAGCATACTAAATGTGGGGTCATGGACAATTCTACAGGTTACACATACTTGAAGCTGCATCTGCTAGAACACTATAAGCACTCCAGGTGTATGAGTTGACTGCCATAGTAAATAACTATTATGAATAAATTAGTCTTCTATTTTGAAGACTAGAAATAAAGATAAGCATCTGTGAAATTATATTTATAGTAACAGTTGGTTTTCTATCAAGTGCAAAATTTGCTACTGTTGATCATGCTTTCTTATCCAGTGACCCAAAATACTGAAATTAGACTTGCCTCCGAGAAAGTGTTGACTTTTTGAATCTTCGAACAATAGAATTTGGGGTGGGTGGTTGGCTTTAAGTATATTTCTATCAGGGCTGGGGACATGGAGAATGCGAGTGGTGGTAGAGGGGAGAACAGACGCATTTTTGATTCAATTCTAGGGTTCACTCCTAGCAGTTCTTAGATACTGTGCAGTGTTGGGAAAAGAATCTGGTCTTCTGAAAAGCAAGACATATAATCCAACTCTTCGAACTCTCTCTCTGGTCTAGAAATTTTTTTGTGCTATATTTTATTTAGTTTTTTCAAGCTCTGTATTTTGACTTTTTTTTTTCTGGCTCTAATTTCAAATTGCTTCAGATAATCTATCAAGTTTCAGTCCTGAGAAAAACCTAGTTGATATACAAAGAAATATAAGTTGATATTTTACAAAAAGTATTTAAATATCAGCTTATGCAAAAGATATACAAAACTATTATCATGCATATGCCTCCTTTAGTAATAATAAAATAAACGGAAAGAATAGTTACTTTCAAAACTGGTATTCCTTAGATCTGGAAAGCCTCATTTCAATGATAAAGACCAGACTGCTTTAGAAAGAATGATGGCCTGAAGCTACAATTTACTCAGCACATCACAAATCATGACCAATAAGTTACTCAGTTTCAACTACATATTTTTCTTCAATTGAAGGAACGTGACTTGACTTTTTCCAGAAATGACCCAAATCCTGAGCTGTCAAAAGAAATATAATTTGAAATAAATATAATCTATCAGTAATGAAATGTTAAACAATTTCATGCAGAATAATAAATTTTTTGAAAATATGATTTAAAGTTAGAAAGTTGAAAAGAAACGATTCCTTGTTCATTAGCATAATTACTATACTTTTTGAGCTTTTCCTTTATTTCTATATCTTATTATTAGATTTTTTCTAACCATACAAAAATACAGCTTTGGGCCTGAGAGATAGAACAGTGGGCAGGGCATTTGCCTTGCGCATGGCTGACCTGTGTTTGATCCTGGCATCCTATATTGTCAGGAAGCTGCTGCCAGGAAGCGAGTTCCCTCCTACTCCGAAGCTGGCAAGGAATGGATGAAAACTCAGGAATCTGGTGCAGTTTAAAAGGTTTTACTATCACAGGTTCTGATATACAATCCAAGAACAGGAAAAACTCCTGACTCTGTTTTCCGGGCTGGGCCCCAACCACATGTAGGCCAAGATGGCTGCCACCACATGTTAAAGCCCAACAGAGAATGGAGAGGGACGGAGAAAGGAGAAATGGCAAGGGAAGCCAAAATGGCAAAAAGGCCTCTCTTTTCTCCCAGCTTATTTTATAGATAGAAATCCACACAAAACTTCCCAGCCAGGCCCATCATGGGCTGGGCTATCTAGAGATGAAGACAGGTAAACAATTCTATTGAAATGCAGCACTTCAGGTGGCCTTTTGGCTTTTACAAGTGCCAGAACTGATTCAAAGCCTCCCTAGCAGAGCTGGGAGGGGCTGCAAGCTAAGTGTAGCTGGAGCTTAAAGTAGGGCTTGTCACCCAACACTATATGGTCGCCAGGAGTAATTCCTGAATGCAGAGCCAAGAGTAACCCCTGAGCATTGCAGCTTTGTCATTTATATACATATATACATGACACACACACACACACACACACACACACACACACACACACACACACACACACACACACATATATATCTCACTAGATCACTAGCAGAGCGGGCACCAGTAACACAGTAACATTTCCATTTGACCTTATCATGTGCCAGTGTAGCCCAATGGCATCTGCTTGCTTTAGGGAATACGAAAGGCCTCAAACTGTTCGGGGTCTTGACGAAGAAGTCTGACCATCGGGCGGCCATGTGATCTTTTGACATCCCGTGGGATCCAGTCGGTAAGGGGCTCTAGTCCGGGGTGTCCGTCCAAATTGCATTACATGCCAACCCATTTATATATCTAGTATGTTATATTGTTAAATACATGCAGAGATATTTATATATCTAGTATGTTATATTGTTAAATATATGCACAAAGGCATTTGCTTGCTTCCTGGAGCAAGCGGATGCCTTTTGGTTCTACTAGCATGAGACAGGACATATGGAGATGTTACTGGTGCCTGCTCTAGCAAATAGATGATTAACGGGAAGATAGTGATAGTGACGCACAGATATGCAAATATAGCAATATATGCACATATAATGCATATATGCATACATAAACATATTTATATTATTTAACATATAAATACATCAAATACATTCAAAGATATTCATATATTCATGTACATAAACATATTTTATATCCATAAATTTACATATATGAATTGATATATGTAAATATATCTTATGGTTAAATATATACACAAACATATATATGTAATGAACATATATATATAGAGCACATAAATAACATATATATATAAAACACACACACATACACACATATATATATATATACAGCAGTTAGTACCATGAGTCTGAAAGAACAAATAATAACTGTAGACTTCATATATGAAAGTGATTTTTTGTAAAATCTATCTCAGTAGAGGAGTGTGATTTAACTGTAGAGGCCTTAAGGAGACATGCTTTCCAGGAATAGGAACCTACCTCATTGTAGTTCTAGAGAGCAGGTAAATATCCGGAAGAGATCTTGAAAGCTCTGAGTCACATCAACTAACCAGAACCTCCTGCTGATACAAGGGGCAAGCATTGACTGGCACATTGTGAACTGCTCTGTAGAACTTTATGGAGAATAGATTAATGCATTCTTGGCAGCAGTTCACTTTTGTGCCCTGTCTCAGGATTTTTATTTTCCTGTGACTTTCTTCTTTCGGTCATAGGCTATTTGACTTGGTAGCACATTGTTCCCAATTTCCTTATTCTCTGATTCTGAACCATGCCATCTAAGAATCTTCCTAGTTTTTCCTTTATTCCTCCTTTCTCTTATTTTCATTTCTATCAAAATCAATCATATTTTAGCCCAGCGGGTAGGGCATTTGCCTTTGCCGTGGCCGGCCTTGCTGGACCGGTTCGATTCCCAGCATCCCATATGGTCCCGAAGCACCGCCAGGAGTGATTCCTGAGTGCAGAGCCAGGAGTAACCCCTGAGCATCGCCGGGTGTGACCCCCAAAAAAAATCAATCAGATTGAAGCAAATGCCCAAAGAGACCAAAAATGCTAGTATATATTAAAAGCATCATGTCTAATTTCTAGTAAGTTTGGTAGACTGCGTTACTTTGCTCAGTGTTAAAAAATCAATACACAAAAAAAAAAACCTGAACAAGGCAAAGGTGAAATGTTTATTATTTTTTTATATGATATGATTGGAACTTGCTATTCTCTATGGTATTTGACTTTGTTTTTAAATGGACTGCATCTTAATGGCAGTCCACTGATTTTAAAATTAAAATGTCTCTAATGCAAAGCATTTATACAACATTTACCAGGTTTTTATTTATTCTTTAGGTATGGGGTGAGGAGAGGGTCTTACATGGAAGAGCAAAATTCTTTTTTGTTTGTTTGTTTTTGAACCACACCTGGTGATGATGCTCAGGAGTTACTGCTGGCTTGACACTCAGGAATTATTCCTGGTGGTACTTAGGGGACCATATGGGATGCTGGGAATCAAAACAGGGTGGCTCTGTGCAAGGTAAATGCTCTACTCCACTGTGCTATCTGTCTGGCCCTAGAAGACACTAAATTCAATCTCTGGTATGTACACACATACTTTTTTTTTTTTTCTAAGTGAGATTGCATTAATAATTACATCTGAAATAAAGTTCCTAGTAATCTATTAGTAATATTAATCTGAAACATGATTTAAACATAAAGTGTTTAGATTTGTCTAAATTGAAAAAGAATTAATGAATAAATTACTGGAATTAATATATGATTTAATGTCCTCAAGTAAAAAGATTCATTCTAATAATCCTTGAGAATACCAGATGTGGCCCAAACTGCTTACCCTCATAAACCTTTTGCTATAAAGCCTGTGTATATAAATAAAAGGAGAATAATGCAACCAAAAGATAATCTATGAATATAACTCAACTTCCTGTTTGATTTTTTATTTTCAAAATTAAAATATTGTGACTATTGGTGTTTGAGTAAAAAATTTAAATTGGTCTAGTTTGTAGCAGGCTTTTTGTTCACATACAATCTGAAGTCAAAGAATGGAATGAAATCACAACTAAATGAATTATAACACATAGGGCATTGATCATTATCTGGTTCAAGCATCTCCCTGCCCCACTCCAATTTTTTTGTGGGGGTGGGGTCACAGCCAACAATGCTCAGGAGTTTCTTCTGGCTCTGCACTCAGGAATTACTCCTGATGGTGCTCGGGGACCATATGGGATGCCGGGGATCGAACCTGGTCGGCGACTGCAAGGCAAATGCCCTCCCTGCTGGGCTGTCGCTTCCCCCCCACTCCAATTTTTTAAGTTAAGCCAAAAAAAAATTACTGATAGGGAGAGTAAAATAAATACTGTTTTAAAGAGAGAATGCAGACTTTTCCAGAGTGAGGAACAGCCCCCATGAGATAAAAAAGTAAAAAGAATTTATACATCCTAATTGTCCATTTATAGTTAAACTTAAATCTAATTTTGGAATTTGGAGCACACCTGGCAGTGCTTAGGAGTTTATCTTGGCTCAGTGCTCAAGGGTCACTCCTAGGGATCATCAGGGGATCATGAGGTGGTGGCATTTGAACTTGGACCCCAACATGCAAAGCATGAGCTCCAGCTTACTAAATTATCTCTGTGATCCTAGACTTCCTTTAATATCACTATCACTATCTTCCCGTTAATCATCTCTTTGCTGGAGCGGGCACCAGTAATATCTCTATATGTCCTGTCTCATGCTAGTAGAACCCAAAGGCATCCGCTTGCTCCAGGAACATAAAGAGCCTCAAACCATTATATTAGGTCACGGAATGACCTAATATAAATGTTACTGGTATTTGGCATATCAAATACTACACGAGCAGCTTGCCAGGCTTGCCGTGTTGGTGGCATACTGTTGTAGTCACCTCTAAATTAAGCATTTATTGATGAACTGCGAGGCTGCACGGTTCCTTTAATATAACTGACAAAATTTTGTTTGAACCAGATCCGGTGATGCTCAAGGATTGCTCCTGGTTCTATACTCAGGAGTGAATCTCAATGGTGGTCCAGGGACTATATGGTGCTAGAAATCCAACTGGGTTTGGCTGAATGCAAGATAATTGCCTTAATCCCTGTACCTTACTCTTTGGGCCCTGTAGTTGACAAATCTGAGAATTCGTTTAATCCTTTAAAATAACTTCTAAAGATACTATTTTAAATATTTTTTTACTTAAACTTCTGTTATTTTTTTCTAAAGAATTCAAATTGTAAAGTAGTGCATAGTTTTGTGTTGCCACATATCCTGATACCATTTTCTATATTCTAGCTAGCATTTCCTCTTATTATATGCTAAAAGACTTTGAAATTTGATAAACATGAAAGACAACAATATAATTAAATGAGCAATGTTGGAGACCTCTGAGATTTAAACCATAGAAAGGAACTGTAGTTATTTATTGCTCCATAAAGTTTGTTCTCACAGATTTCCTGGGTATCTTACCATAAAGTGGCTAAAAAATCACGACCAGTAAAAAGTCAGGATATAATCTGTGGTTGACCTTTTATGAAGATAATGATAGCTAAAACAATGCGGTCTTCAATCTTTTGCTACTTAAACTAGTCATAATTTGTAAACATAAACCAACTAAGCTTAACTTTATTGTTTTTAGGCAAAAAGATTTACATATTTTATTTTATTTTATTTATTTATTTTTTTTTTTGCTTTTTGGGTCACACCCGGCGATGCTCAGGGGTTACTCCTGGCTCTGCACTCAGGAATCACTCCCTGGCGGTACTGGGGGACCATATGGGATGCCGGGATTCGAACCCGGGGCTGGCACAGGCCGGCCGCGGCAAGGCAAACGCCCTACCCGCTGGGCTATCGCTCCGGCCCCAGATTTACATATTTTAGTTTGACGTTTTCTCTAGATTATTTTTTTTCCTTTTTGTGTCAGAAGTGAACCTGTTAGCTCAATAAATATCAACTTCCCAAGAGAGATTAGAGCTCTCTCCTTTCCCTCCACATCCTTCCCTTTGTTATGGTGGTGGCAGTGTCTGAATGTGGGGTTGCACACTTGGCTGTAGTGTGTTGGGTGTTGTACACTTGTACTAGGAGTCACACTGGCAGTTCTGGGCATTGCAAGGAGTTGTACCAGGGATCTAAACCCACTTAAGGAAACTCATAACCTCAAACATGCAAGGCCGCCTCTCTATCACTGTTTCATCCTTTGGGCTCAGGAGAATCTATTTATTTCCCACAGTGTGACTGTACAGACATAGATCACATTGAGTCTCTAAAGCACTCACTGCTTCTTGAGTCATGAGAACACTTTTAGGGCAGACTGTTTTGGATATTAATTACTTCAGGAAGGTAAAAAGTAATAGAGAGCTCAAATCCTGGTAAAAAGTAATAGAGCTCTCAAGTCCTGGGGAGCTAAAAAAAAAAATATATATATATATATATATTTTACTGGAAATAAGGGCTGACCAATTCAAAAACCCTGTTTTCAAAAAATGGTAAAATACATTTAAAGTTTTTTGGACATTCCAAATGATTTGCTGGAAAAGTAATTTTTATTATATTAATTCAAATAAAATCACTATAAAGTATGAATTAAATCGAAAGCACAATATTGTTTATGTCTCATACAGATCAGTCATCTTCAGGACTGATTGCTCAATAAGGCGAGGGGAAAGTGACTAAGAACATGGATTCCAGAAGACTGGGATCAAATTGTGCTTCTTTCTCCTCCTGGCTGTGTCATTTAATTTTCTGTCCCTCCGCTTACTAATCAAAAACCTAGTACTGTAACAAAAGCTTTTATAAAGTAGAATTAGTGTGATGACTAGGTGATTTCATATGTAGTGTTCAGTACTGGACCTGGTTCTTAATAAATTTTAGCTATGCTTAATTTATACAATTCTGTGCCTTGTAGGACTGAGAAACAAAGTTTTTTCTAAATCATCAATTTTTTCACTACAGATTCCATATTGACTATAGATTTCAGTGATGATATATTAATATTGGTTGAATAACTATAGCACACTAATACGAGATGTCAATGACAGAGAAAGCTGCATTCCTGGAGCACAGCAGGTTAAGGCATTTGCCCTGCCTTCTGCTGAGTTGGGTTCCATTCCTGGCATCACATGTGGTCCCTTCAGCACCATCAGGACTGATTCCTGAGTGAACAGTCAGGCGTAACCCCGAGCACCATTAGGTGTGGCCCCAAAACGAACATAAAAGAAAGAAAGAAAGAGAGAAAAAGAGAAAGTAAATAGGAAAGCAAGTATCCTTCTTGGGGCAGGTAGAAGGTCGGAAAACAACTCCAAACTATCTAAAATGGTATTAAAATGTAAACTAAATTAATTAAGCAGAAAATAGAAAAAAACAAAAACTTGCTGATGAGATTTAGTGCGGTTAAGTCTCTGGTGACATGGTAAAATGGTTACATTAAGACTGACTGGATTAGAGGAATTAGAAAAACCTGAAACTCAGCAATGTCTTGCTTAAACAGCAAGGGCTCTGTTTAAAAGTGTAATTGCTTAATCCAACTAAATCTAAATAAATAAATGCTCCTTTGGGAATAGGAAAGGCCCAATTTTCTGTACACAGGCCAAGAAAACATTAGTAACAATAGTATATGTTATGTTTTATTACAGAAGATGTTATCTTTGTGATAGTTGATATTTTTAAGAATTAGAAAAACATTTTAATTGGGTCAAAACTAGTAAATACCAGACTAACTCATAACTGACCTTTAGTATCGGATGACTGATAAATATTTGACGAAGGAATAAAATTCAACAAGGGAACTATATGAGCCAGTAAAAAGGAATGCAATTTTAAGTGGAAAGAGATCACATACAATATGACTTTGTATGAATTATAAAAACCAAAGTTTCTTCTACAGTTTTTGAGCAAACAGTACTATATACAGATATAAGAGATCTAAAGGATTTATAACATGTAAAACAGAGTATATAGTTACATAAAAGAATTGAATATAATCTGTTGTACAGTTATAGTTTTATCACATTAGAGTTAAATCATGTAAATTAGTTAAATCACTATGAGTTAATTCATGTAGAAAATTCATTATATTCCACATTTTCTCTCTTTTTTCATTAAGATACTGTGATTTGCAAAGTTGTTCCTAAAATAGTTTCAGGCACACAATGTTTCAACATCAATCTCACCACCAGTGTCCCCAGGGTCTATTCCCCCACCCCCGCTGGCCACCTTAGCAAGCAAATAAAAAAAAATTATTTCACATTTTGTGCTCCAACAATACAAAACAGTAATGACCGATGATAAATCAACAAAATTTAATTTGTAATGATCAAGACATCATGCCCTTTAATATGTATTCCATAATTTGTACACTTCATAAGACTGATCTGTACTGACTTGTGAGGAGTCAGGTGTGATGGTGGTGTAAGATTGGTAGCAGGAGGTTTTGATTTTGGCTTTATGATTTGGTCCACCTTGTCCTTTTTGGTTGTAATTGAAGGCTTGAAGTGCTAGGGCCATAGAGGATGACACCCTGAACCTTAAAAGCGGAAAAGTATTTGATTACTGTTATTGGAATTAACAACAGAATGTAAAGTAATGAGAATATAGCGCCCACACGGCAGATCCTGGAGAGCTGTCCGATGCGTGTTCAATATGCCAAAATCAGTAACAGAAATGTTTTTTTTTTTTCCTGACCCCGAAAGAGCCCTTAATAAGGCAGCAGTAAGAAAGGCGAACAAGCAGTGCCTGATAAAATTTCACGGCCATCCTACGCTGCCAAAATAAAGGACTAAAATGACTGTCTCGGGCCGGAGCGATGGCCCAGTGGGTAGGGCGTTTGCCTTGCACGCGGCCGGCCCTGTGCCGGCCCAGGTTCGATCCCCGGCATCCCATATAGTCCCCTGAGCACCGCGGGAGTGATTCCTGAGTGCAGAGCCAGGAGTAGCCCCTGAGCATTGCCGGGTGTGACCCCCCAAAAAAAAAAATAAATAAAAAAAAATGACTGTACTTTCAATGCACACATGCTGGTATCGGAAGCATATATTGAGGATCTGATGGTGCAAGCGCAAGAGATCAAGTACGACATCACTGGTCTGACTGAGATGAGGAGGCGTCAGTCGCATCATTCTGTATTGCGACACGGAGAAGAATTGTTCCTTAGAACATGCGATGAAAGAAGCGTTGGTGGCGTTGGTGTCCTTGTCAAAAAGAACATGGCCGTCAACATTGATTCATTTGAATGCCTAACAAACCGAATAGGATGATTACCCTTGAAGAGATGTGGCTCACTGCCAGCAATTTCTATCTTCATTGTCTATGCACCAACATCCACATACAAAGAAGATGAAATTGAGAAATTCTACATGGAATTGAGGAGTTCTATAAAAAAAGATCACACCTTCTACAAGATCATAGTCAGTGATTTTATTTTTATTTTATTTATTTATTTATTTATTTATTTATTTATTTATTTTTGCTTTTTAGGTCACACCCAGCAATGCTCAGGGGTTTCTCCTGGCTCTGCACTCAGGAATTACTCCTGGCAGTGCTCGGGGAACATATGGGATGCCGGGATCAAACCCGGGCCGGCATGGGGCCGTCGCAGTAAGGCAAATGCCCTACCTGCTGGGCTATCGCCTCCGGCCCCATAGTCGGGTGATTTTAATGCCAAGATAGGACCGAGAAGATCGGCAGAAGAACTCCACATCGGGACCCATGGCCTAGAATGGAACGAACAGGGTGAGAGACTATCTGAGTTTGTCATGTCCACCAAGGCCATGTATGGGAACTCAGAGTTCCAGAAGGCTGAAGCGAAATGTCGGACATGGGAATCTCCTGGTGGACAGTTCCACAATGAAATTGACCATATCATCTTCAATCAACGGTTTTGTTTGACCGATGTTGCTGTCGTCCCCAAATTCCAAACAGGATCGGACCACCGTCTCCCTTCGTGCAAAATTCTACTTCATGCAACAGGGAGAAAAGGCTGCAAAGTTTAAGAAGCGAACTCCCAGAATGACCACCAACTGGGAACTCTTTGGCACCATTGCAGCAACATGGGAAAATACCATCATTGACGACATCGATGAAGAATACAACCAACTAGTTCAGCACCTTCATGATTGTGCGAAGAATGTCGAGAGAAAGAGAAAGACACAAAAGGACGCCTGTCTTCAGAAACTCTCGAGCTCATTCACCAACACGGCAAGGCGCGAGCCTCAGGCAACCAAATGCTAATGTCCAAGCTTACAAAGTGGTGCAGAGAAGCAATAAAGGAAAACCTCAAAGACAGAAGAGCAGAAATACCAGAAGATGCAGCAGAAGCCAGGAAAAGCATTCGCACCACCCACCTGTCCTTCGCCAACTATAAGACCGAGATGACTGCCTTCCGATGTCCTGATGGATCTATCACATCTTCCAGAAAGGCAATGGAGAAGATTATCCATGACTTCTACTCAGATCTCTTTGATAGCCATGTCCACCTGCCCACATACCAAATTCCACAGGATGGATGTCATTCCCAACATTCTCCCTTCTGAAATCTGACATGCCTTTTCATCAGTAAAGAAGGGAACAGCACCAGGCCTGTTGGGGGAACACCGCCGGGTCCCCGACAGTGTCAGGGCAGAAGTTCTCTTGCCCGAGGACGCCGAGGGAACAGATGAAAACTCACGAGTCCGGTGCAGTTCCAAAACGGCTTTTAATAGTACAAAAGCTCTTCCACAGCAATCTAATATAATAAACAAACTCCTAGCTCTGGTCCGAACTTAGACCATACAAAAGAGCCTAAGTCTCCCACCAAAGAGAGAGGATCTCACCTGAGCTGAGTCCTACCCAGAAGAAGGAGCAAAAGGCCCAAGAGCAAAAAAAGCCAAAAGCTGAGGAGCCAAAAAGCCGAAAGCGAAAAGGGCCAAAAACGAAGGGGTCTCAAGTCAGTCCCCTTATATACACCAAAGTATCCAGGGAGGGTCATGTCAACAAAGAACTCTAAACAGAGTGTAGTGCCACACCCTACTGCAGGTATAAACAAAGGTTAGCCAAGGTCTAATCCTTTCTACCGAGACTATCTCTTATGTAAAACACTGGAGAGAGAGAGGGGCTGGTATAAAGTAATACATCTTAACTTCATGAGCTTCATGTAATCTAGATGGTACCCACAAAGGTCCTTATTATTATCTGCACCAGGGTGATTCTGAGTATCTTGTTCTCGTACTGAAAGGGTCACACTCGCCTGCTTAGAGCAAACTAGTATGATCCTTCCTACAGTCTTCCTATAGTCTCAACATAGCCAGGGTGGTAGTCTCCTGGTAAATTCTAACTGTCCCACGCTGGGTGCAGTGGATATAAAGAGGAGTTGTGCCCAATCTAGAAAACATAGAAGTCTTAGTAGATGTATAAGTCAGAAGTTATTCAATCAAGGTGACTTCTGTAACTGCCACACCCTCTAGCAGTGTTTACATAGAAGAGAGGTCTCATTAGAGTGAACCTTGGCTTAAATAGATTAAGCTGGGAGTAGGCAAAACAACAAAGCTCCCAGTTTAGCTAAACCTGTCCTCCAACACAGGCTCAGACAAAGTCAGACCCGAACACCTGAAGAATCTGCTGTCAGTACTCATCAATACACTAGCATGGCTCTTCACATGCTACCTGTCCGAATGCAAGGTGCCCTCCCCAATGGAAAACCAGCAGGACAGCTCTACTATTTAAGAAGGGAGACATTCACGACATTGGCAACTATTGCCCCATCTGCCTGTTTTCTGTAATCTATAAGCTGTTCACTCGAGTCATCCTGAACAGGATTGCCACTCTCTTCCTCTTGCGCAGCTCAGGTTTTAGGTCGTTCATCATGTTGACTTCTCGATCTAGGTACACATAACTGCTGCATTCAGAGATGTTTGTTCCATTGAGAGTGAATGGGGCCTCTGGAACTAGTTCATTTTTCATAAACTATTCGAGTCTTCCAGAGAGGAATCGAAAGAGCTATGCTTGGAATATCACTCCTCACTCAAGTGAGAGAAGGATTCCGGAGTTCTGATCTCTGTCACTATTCCAGAATCAGGGACGCTGTCTCGCTTGCCAAGGCATCGAAAATCAGATGGGCTGGACATGTAATGCAATTTGGCGACGACCGCTGGACTAGAGCCATTACCGACTGGATCCCACGGGATGTCAAAAGATCACGTGGGCCGCCTACCTACAAGATGGTAGGTCAAGACCCTTGTCAAGACCCTGAAGGAACGGTTTGAGGCTCTTCATATTCGTGAATCAACTAGGATGCCATTGGGCTACATTGGCATGTGATAGGGTCCAATGGAAATGTTACTGGCGCCCACTCGAGCAAATTGATGAATAACGGATTCAAGTGATCAAGTGATACTGCCTATTCTCATTTACATTTCCTCATTTTCAGCAGAGAAAATCGTTACTACATAGCTTCTCCTTCCCAAGAATTTTTTTAGAATTGAAGTACTAAATTGAAGTTTTAGATGAATATTTGTAAAAAAATAATGTTTAATTTAATAAAGGGAATTTATATTATGAATTTATAGTATGAATTAAGGGAATTCATACTTTGATGGGAAACTTTTAGGATACTCATTTGCATCAGTCTTTTTTAGGAATATATATGAAATCTGTAGTTATTCCTGAAAATCACATAACCTGAAAAGAACTCAATTTTGATGTGAGGACAAAGATAACAAAGACATAAAATATCATTTGAGTTCCTTCTGAGGGCTTGGTCCTGTTCTGGTATAGGGTGATACTGCAAAGAACTAGATAGACAGCCGTGGTCTTGGTGGAGCTGATATTGCCTCTGTGAGTTGAGCTAGGCTACTGTCCCATTTTTGACCTTCAGGTATATATGCATGGATGGTGCTGGATGGCTAAAATAAATGTTTTTGTAACTACATTGTATTTAAAAGAAAGAAAAATATTAAGGTGCTCCCAGCCATGGCTGGGTAGTGAGTGTATGCAGGGGATGTTCTGGATTTGAATACTGCAACTTGTCTACTCTTTAGTTATATAGATTTTGTGTGTGTGTGTGTGTGTGTGTGTGTGTGTGTGTGTGTGTGTGTGTGTGTGTGTGTGTTTGGAAGATCAATCCAGGTGGTGTCCAAGTGCTGCTATTTCTGGCTCTGTGCCTAGAATTGCTTCTAGTGATCTTTAGGGGACCAAGTGGTGCCAAACATTGATCCCAGTCGCCTGGCATGTAAAGCATGTGCTCAGGTCTTTGAATTTATATGACTTCCTGAGCCATGCCTTATCTGGAGCCAGACCATTACAATGAAAAAATCAGATCATATTTTTATGCTTCTACTACCCAGACAGGGCATGAGAGAACCTGCAGAGGTTACAGATAGTACAGTTGTTTAGCACTTGTTTTGCACGTGACTGATGCTGGTTTCATTCCTAGTTTCACATGTGCCCCTCCCCTGAGCACAGTCAGATGTGGCCCCCAAACAAAAGCCAAAAAATTAAAAAAATTTAAAAAGTAATCACATTACCAAATTTCTTCTTTTTTAAAATTGTTTTTTTTGTGTCATAACTGGCGATGTTCACGGATTACTCCTGGCTCTCCACTTAGGAATTACTCTTAGTAGTACTTGGAGGACCATATGGGATGCTGGGGATCAAACCCATGTTTGGCGCTTGCTAGACAATGCCCTATCAGTTGTGCTATATCTCTGGCACCCCATTGCCAAATTCCTAAAATATTTAAAAATTTTAAAAATATTTGCTTTCATTCATTAAAGGCATTGAAATGGTCTCAGATATATTTGTCATATTCTGGGCTATGCTTTCAGTTCAGTTAAATTATAGGGAGCTTGGGGGCTAGCTCAGGACTGGAGAGCAATATTAAATAGCTAGCACTACCTGGTCCTCCACACACCACTCCAGTGACTCCGTGGTCCCCATTCTTGGAAACCCCACCAGCATCAAGTTGAATATCACTGGGAGTGGCCTCAGGTCCACTGTGCTTGGGGAGTCCTTTCTCTAAAAAAGAAAGAAATAAGTTAAAAACAAGATTTAAATTTTTAGATTATTTTATCTGTTTCCACAACATCTGAAAATATTTCTTCTGGGGTGTCTAGGAATGATTCTATTTGTCAGGTCAGCTGTTTACTTCACCAATGCAATTCCTGTTGAGTTTATGTGGATATTTCAGGGTGGTGGCCACGGCTTGGCTCCTCCTTGATTCAGATGTAAGTTTAACCTTTGTTGGTTGTTGTTATTAAATTAAAAAAAATTTTCATTGGAATTTAGCTTTCAAGCTATAACAGGCCTCAAATGCAATGTCAGATCTTTTAAAACTATTTGGCAGAGTTTGGTTTTGGAAAAAAAAAAAAAGCAAGGCTGCTGGTGGATGGGAAACAATAAACCACAAGAAAACAAATTGGTGCAATAACACCACAATCTAGGGTGTAACTTCCCAAAGCAAACATGAAATAATGTTATAATGTTCTTATAATATTATATATATATCAATTATATATTATGTATGAATATATCACTTGAATCACCTTTCTTCCTGTTGTTTATCGATTTGCTTGAGTAGGCACCAGTAATGACTCCATTCATTGGGAATGAGGTTCATTATTGTTACTGTTTTTGGCATATTAAATACACCACGGGTAGCTTGCCAGGCTCTGCCGCAGCACTGGGTTCATCCCAGGGAGCTCAGTCTTTTCTGGGTTATTTCTTTTACTATAAGGTGCAAAATACAAATTCTGTAGTTTCTGCAAACACATAGTTTGAATATTAGGAATAATATCTGGTCAGACATGGGGCAGAGCTGCTACTTGCTCTCCCTGTGCCCAGCTGCTCATGAGGTGCTTGAGAGGCATGGCGGGTTCTAGCCCTGGCCTGCCACCCCAGCTGAGCCTCACAACAAGCCAGACCACCCTCCCCTACTCATGGGGCCCGCCATTTTCCACATCCGGACTTCCCTCTCGTCAAAACTCCACCCAGCAGACCAGACTATCACAGCCCGGCTCGCCCGGCAACTAGCGGCCGCTTGGTTTATCAATAAGTGCTTTATTTAGAGGTGACTACAATAGTATGCTACCTGCATGGCAAGCCTGGCAAGCTGCTCGTAGTAGTATTTGATATGCCAAATACCAGTAACATTTATATTAGGTCATTCCCGTGACCTAATATAATTGTTTGAGGCTCTTTATGTTCCTGGAGCGGGTGGAAGCCTTTGGGTTCTACTAGCATGAGATGGGACATATGGAGATAATACTGGCGCCCGCTCTAGCAAATAGATGATTAACGGGAAGATAGTGATAGTGATAGTGATCTGGTTAAAGTAAATAATGTGTTACTTGATGGAAGAAAGAGGAGAAAAGATATTCAATTATATTTGGAAATATTTCTCAAAGTCTCTAAGACCAGCCTGTGGCAATGATTTATCGCTATTAGCATGCAGCTTGAATTTCATCAATGCTACCTTTGCAGCTGTTTCACTATTTTTTTGCACTTTTCTGTCACTTACTTTCTGTTTTTCCTTTCTTGGAATCTAAGAAATAAGTGCAAGCATGTAAGTTCCAAAACTTTTATATTACATTTTCTAGGGTTTATTATTCTACATTCATTATGACCATGAAGAGAACAAAGCTATACATAGAGATACATACAGACTGTGTTGATTTTGTACCGTTAACATGATTAATAAAACAATGTCATGAAAGACTCACTGCTAATTGCCTGTTTTCAATGTAAGCCTTTTAAATCTATGTAATCACTAACACTTCTACAGAAAACATTAAGCTTTGAATCTAGATTTTAGTAAAGAAACTATCTTCATAACAGGATGGAAATTCTACTGAATAATATGTTGGCAAGAGAACTGATGCAAGTCACTAATTCCTTTTTTTTTCTTTCTGGGCTTTCAGATTATCAACAGCATTCACAGTATGTTAAGAATATAAAACAGTAATGAAACAACAACAAAAACCTTTTTCCAGATACTTGTCAATAATGTCTTTAACAAGTATCTGAGTGGCAGTCATGCAAGGCTTGGGGGTTTCCAAGTTTTCACATTCATGATCTGACTGATGTCAGTGTCTATGAGCAATAGGAGAGTGGTACTAATTCACGTGTTTGTATAAAACTTAAAGAGACAACCAAAGTTTGAGTGGTCCTGAGTAATCACCTCAGGCAAAAGTTCTTCTCACACGAGTTCTTTCTCAGAACAGTCTTTGAACTAACATGGGTAAGATGTATGCAGATCTGACTTTGGAGCTTCATTGATCACAGTCACCTAAGTACAGTTATCTAGGGTATGACTTCCCAGAGCAAACATGAAATAATGTAATATTATATATAATATTATATAAAATATATCAATTATATATTATGTATGAATATATAGCATTATATAAATAGCATTGTATATAATGCTATCTATATCACTATATCATTATATGTATAAAAACACTATATATATAGAATAGATATTGGAAAATATCAATAGGTTCTTTTTACAAACTATCGAGAGAATTATGTGTGACTTCCTGAGCAATAAAAAGCATTGTGTATAAGTAATTTTACTTTCTCTCAAAATTTGGGCAGGAGAAAGTAGGTAAATATAATTTCTTCTGTTCTTATACATACACATATACATATACATATATATACATATACATACATACATACATATATATATCACTGTCACTGTATCACTGTCTTCCCGTTCATCATCGATTTGCTCGAGCAGTCTCCAGTAACATCTCCATATGTCCTATCTCATGCTAGTAAAGCCCAAGGGTATCTGCTTGTTCCAGGAACATAAAGAGCCTCAAACCATTACATCAGGTCACGGTATTGAGGTCTATAATTGTTACTGTAATATATATATATATATACATATATATACATATATATGTTGATTGAGTATCAATTAAGTATTTCAATTGATTTCAATTAAAATCACAATTGAATTGACCAAATTCAAGGTATAAATCCAGGTCTTTTCAATGTCTATGATTTCTTTTCCTAATTTTTCTAACCATAGCAGTCAGATTCTGTCACCAAATTTAGTGTCAGAATAGACACTGTGGGGTTGGAGAGATAGTTCAGAGATAAGATGCTTGCCTTGTATGTAGCTGACTCTAGTCTCTAGGTCAATCCCCGGCACTGCATATGATCCCCTGGACCCCTACAGTAGTGATCCCTGAGCAAAGAGCCGGAAGTAAGCCCCAAGCAGACTGTGCTATGTATGCCTCTGATAATTTTAATGTTTTGAGCTAGTCACTTAGCCTCCTTGAAACTCAATCACTTCACTTGTGTAGGATGATAATAACGTCAGCATTGTGCAAAACTAGAATATTTTTATATTGATATACATATATTTTTGTGCCACCTGCCCCTTCAAGTGTTGCAGTTGTGGCTGCGGTGCCCGGCTGCATCAGCAAGGGGCAGACAGGAGACAGGCTTGTGTACACCCAGGGCTTTGCTCCGTGGGCCCTGGATGGTTGATGGTCTGACATAGAAAAAGACTGGGTCCCCCTGGGATGAACCCAGAGACACGGCAGAGCCTGGCAAGCTACCCATGATATATTCAATATATTAAAAAACAGTAATAATAATGCACATCATTCCCAACAAATGGAGGCATTATTGTTGCCTGCTTGAGGAAGTTGATGATCAACGGAAGACAAGTGATACATATATTCTATATGTGTATACATATAACAATCACTGTCTTCCCGTTCATCATCGATTTGCTCGAGTGGGCCCCAGTAACATCTCCATATGTCCTGTCTCATGCTAGTAGAGCCCAAGGGCATCTGCTTGCTCCAGTAACATAAAGAGCCTCAATCCATTCCGGAATGAGGTCTATAATTGTTACTGGTATTTGGCATATATATCAAATACAACACGGGTAGCTTGCCAGGCTCTGCCATGCAGGTAGCATACTCTTGTAGTCATCTCTAAGTCCAACATTTATTAATGAACCACGTGGCCACAAGTGGCCGCGTGAGCTGGGCACTGATAGGCTGGTCTGCTGGGTGGAGATCTGACGAGAGAAGTTCGCATGTGGAAAATGGAGGCCCTCATGGAGTGGGGGGTCGTCTCATCTGGCTTGTTGCAAGGCTCTGCTGGGGTGGTGGGCCAGAGCTAGAACCCACCATCCCTCCCGGGCACCTCGTGAGCAGCTGGTTACAGGGAGAGCCAGTAGCAGCTCTGCTCCATGTCTGTGAGTCTCTGGACAGGCATACCTGAGCCGGATTTAAGAAAGACTGCTGCAGGGTGGAACTCGATGAGCCGGGCGCTGATAGGCTGGTCTGCTGGGTGGAGGTCTGACAAGAGAGAAGTTCGCATGTGGAAAATGGAGAACCTCATGGAGTGGGGGGTCGTCTGGCTTGTTGCGAGGCTATGCTGGGGTGGTGGGCCAGGGCTAGAACCCACCATCCCTCCCGGGCACCTCGTGAGCAGCTGGTTACAGGGAGAGCCAGTAGCAGCTCTGCCCCATGTCTGTGAGTCTCTGGACAGGCATACCTGAGCCGGATTTAAGAAAGACTGCTGCAGGGTGGAACTCGATGAGCCGGGCACTGATAGGCTGGTCTGCTGGGTGGAGGTCTGACGAGAGAGAAGTTCGCATGTGGAAAATGGAGAACCTCATGGAGTGGGGGTCGTCTGGCTTGTTGCGAGGCTCTGCTGGGGTGGTGGACCAGGGCTAGAACCCACCATCCCTCCGGGGCACCACGTGAGCAGCTGGTCACAGGGAGAGCCAGTAGCAGCTCTGCCCCCATGTCTGTCATACATATAACAATATGCCTAATATTTTTACATTACTATATTTCCTGCTCTTCAAGGTCTTGCAGGTGTGGCTTTGGTGCCTGGCTGTGTGGGCAGGTGGCAGACAGGAGACAGGCTTGTCTATACCCAGGGCTCTATCTACCCCATGGACCCTGGATGGCTGATGGTCTGACATAGAAAAAGACTGAGATGAACCCAGAGCTATGGCAGAGCCTGGCAAGCTATCCACAGTGTATTCAATATGCCAAAAACAGTAACAATAATGGACCTCATTGACCTCATTCCCAATGAATGGAGACATTACTGGTGCCCGCTCAAGCAAATCAATGAACAACGGGAAGACAAGTGATACAAGACAAGTGAAGTGATACTATATTTCAGCATATGTATTTTCATTTATATCATTAAAACTTTGAGTAATAAATTCTGCCAAACAAATTAGTCTTATTGTCTGTGAATAAATTAGGTTTTAATTAAATGTACTTAATGAAATCTAAGATGCCACGAATTTTGTCATACAATTATTTTGTACCCCCATAAAACAAAAACAGACTGTCAACTATATTAGAGAACAAGTCTAAGAATCACTCCACTTTCAGAGATGCTAACATCTGTGGAACAAAAAGAACATTTTACTTTAACTGCTCAAATGTGGTAATTTGCACTCTTAACTTCATCCAACTTGTAGATGTGCCACTTTTAGACTTAACTGGAAGAATTTTATGTCTGAAATATGCACATTCAGTTTTAAAAATATTAATTTGAGGGTAGTATACTGACAATCAGGAGCCTAAATTCTGGTATGGAAGACTGGGTATTCAAACCATCTAGTTTCTACTATTTTACCAGTTGTATGATAGGTGTTAAGTAGCTAATACTATCTTCATCATAATTATTATCATGAAAATTGTTTATGGTAAAAGAATAAGCAATCCCTATAGTGACTTATAAGTGTTGGCTGGAGAGGGAAGGAAAAATTAATCCTCTCTAATCTTTTTTCATTTTTTCTTTTTTGGGTCACACCTGGCGATGCTCAGGGGTTACACCTGGCTTTTTGCTCAGGAGTTACACCTGGCTTTTTGCTCAGGAATTACTCCTGGTGGTGCTTGGGAGACCATATGGGATGCTGGGGATCAAACCCGGTTGACTGCATACAAGGCAAATGGCCTACTTGCTGTGCTATTGCTCCAGCTCTGAAAAAAATTTTTTTTTATCTCACAAAGAAATACTAAAAAGATAATCACATCTCCATTTCTGGAGACAGAAGAATCAGCTCAGAGTTTTCAACTGCTGACAGAGGGTCAGAATCTGATGGATGAAATATTCATCTGTACATATGACCTCAGTGTGCTAATAAATAATTTCCTCCAAATGGTGCTCCTATCATCATGTACATCAGTTAACATTACAATAGTTCTCAGAAAACATGTGCAACAAATGTGCACTTAAAAAAAAGTACTATTTGATCCAAACCCAAACCTGTCATGATCATTTCAATGGTATTTGCAATATGTAAGAATATATCCTATTTATTTTCTGCTGGAAGACATCCAATTGAAATTAACATATTTTGCATATTTCCCACTATATTATTATATATAAATATTAAAGCAATCATTTGACAATATATTTAGGATACAAAAAATTGTTTTCATCCTTCTTAATAGACTTATGGAAAATAGCATTTTGACTGCCAATGTACACATGGTGTGGAGTAGACAAATGATTAGATGTCTTTTCTTCATTTTAATTTTTTTTTTTTTTGCTTTTTGGTTATGCCTGGTAATGCTGAGGGGTTACTCCTTGCTCTGCACTCAGGAATTACTCCTGGCTCCTGGCAGTGCTCAGGGTACCATATGGAATGATGGGGGATCAAACCCAGGTCAACTGGCTGTGTGCAAGGCAAATGCCCTACCAGCTATACTATCACTCTGGCCTCACTTAACAATTATTTTAAACTTTATTTAAACACTGTGACTTACAAAGTTGTTCACGATACAGATGTTTCAAGTATTCACTATTCCAACACCTGTCCCACCAACAATGTGCCCTTACTACCACCACAGATCCTAGTTGTCCCCCCACACCCAAATCTGCTCCCCTAAAGGGTATTTTATATATTGAAATATATATTATATTTTATATATTATATTTATATATTATATTTTATATATTATATAAAACATATTATATTTTATATATTATATAAAACATATTATATTTTATATATTATATTTTATATATTATATAAAATATATTATATTTTATATATTAAAATATATAAATGTATATTAAACTACTTTATATATATTTTCCTTCTATTTTCTGTTTTTTTAAATATATTTTATTATACCACCATGAGATAAACAATTACAAAAATGTTCATGTTTGGGTTTCGGCCATATAAGCTACTTTATATTGATTATTGCACATATATCTAGTACTGGTGTTGGGAAAGTCATTACCTTTTACTGAGGTGTTATGTGCAAATTGGGACATCTGTATCATTGCTTTCCCTTATTGAAATTAGTGGGCTTCTACTTAATTTTTAACAAAGTTTTTTATGTTAATTTATTACAGATATTCAATATCCAACTCCTGTGTCACCACCATTGCAAGTTCAGCTTTAGTCACGGAACCTGCATACCTGAGTTTTTCGATAGATTAATTAATGGATGGGATTTGTCTGAGCAGTGGAGTCCAGCCTTGAACATGGCAGTGATTGTGGAGAATGGAGGTTGCTGCATGCTGGGACTCTGTTAGGGCCGACTGGACCCTGGAGTGCCCCAGTGTCAGCCTGGCGCAAGGGCCACTTACTGATCTTTTTTGATATTTATATGAGTCTCTGGATCATGGCTGGTAGATGAGATTGTTTGGCACAAGAGGTGTTTCTCAACTGCAAGGCCTTTCGGAAGAACAGGGAGATGGGGGAGGAGATCCATCACCTATTCCCTGAAAGTTTGGAGATTTCAGTCACAAGACCCATATACCTGAGTTTTTTGATGGATTAATTCTTGGGTGGGGCTTATCCAAGCAGTGAAATTTGGCACTGAACATGGCTGCAACTGCAGAGTGTGGAGGTTTTCAGCAGCTGGGGCTTTGTTGGATGGGGTGGGACCTCACCCATCCCTCTCCAGAGTGCCTCAGTGTCAGCCTGGCATGGGGAACAGGAAACTTTCTGTTGACTTCTAGTCAACAAATGACTAGAAGTTTATGAACTTCAATCTGGCTACTCACAAAATGCAGATAACACCAATGACACATACATTTGTAAAACTAAACTTAATGTAAAAGTACCTGGTATATAATACATGTTCAAGTATGCTAGTTGTTAACTTTCTCCTTCAGTATAGAACAATGTAGGCTTAATTTTGATTCATTTAGGTGTCAACAAGTCCTTTGGGTCTTTCTGGAGCCGTGGTGACTCTGAATAAGAGTCTTGAAGTATGAATTAAGGAATATTTTTCATATATTCAAAGTACGTTTTCAAAATGAACAATGACGTTGGTTGGGGGCAGAATCATGAGTTTTTCCTTCATCAATCTACATCAAAACTCGGATCAAATACTGGGAAGAATACTTTTTATGCCTAGTAGAGTTGAGTTCATTGTTCACTTGATCATTTGATCACTTGATATCCCGTCATTCGTTGATTTGCTCGAGTAGGTGCCAGTAACATTTCCATTGGACCCTATCACATGCCAGTGTAGCCCAATGGCATCTGTTCAGGACAGATGCTTCAGGAGTTCATTGTTAAGATCATAGAAATACATGCATGGATATGACACGTTTATACAGATAAACTTTTCTACTCGATTTGATGGCAGTGGTTCACCTTAGTTGACCTCCTCTATAAGTGAAAGTCAACTGAGTATTGGAGAGAATATCTGTGATGTTAAGACACAATATTCATTTAATATTTTCTGGAATTGTCAATGATTATAAAACCTGTTAATTTTTAGTACATTGATCTCTAGCCTCCAATTCATCCTAATTTTTGCATTTTCCTATATAATTATTTGTTCTAAAGGGGTATTTAAAGAATCCACAAAATCATTTTTATCCAGAGGTAGAATTTCTCTATCATTTGTCACTGAGGTCAACAGTGTTACTCTGGACCCCTGAAAACTATGGTGCCCTACTGTGATGCTTTGCAACAATCAGCCAGACAGAAATTGTCAGTAGAGCAGCAATTGTTCTTTATCAAGTTCAGAAAGATTGAGGGAAACTCCTGGATTATAAACCTTTTTTTTGTAAATAGGCTGCTGGCATATTTCCTGGTTAGTCAATCAGGAAATAAATGAGGTTTGTGATTAAGGATCACATTGTAACTTTAATAAAGACTATGACTAACAAATTAGGGGGAAAAGAACCTTGATTCCAGATTGTCAATGGTTTCTTCTCAGTACTCAAGTCAACTTTGTTCTTAACTGCACAGACCTCACTGCTTGAGTATGTCAAAATCACTTTTTCCTTTCCTTTTTGGATGGTGGTGCTTGGAATGCCCTTGTATAAACACAGCGAGGGCATGAGCGCAGTTCTACTTCATTTCCTCAACCGTTTGTTTTGCTGAGCCTCCGTCCTCCTGTGCCCGCATTACTTGACTACTGACGGATTCAGTCAGCATCACCCAAGCAGATGTGGGGAGGGATTCATGAAGTAAAAGGCAAAGGGGAAAACCTCAAGCTAAAGTAATAATACAGAATTATTAATAGTAATAAATATGTGTTAGTGAGATTTCTCCAGAAAACAGAATCAATAGTCTGTACAGACAAAGTGAGTGAGATTTATTTTTAAAAATTGACTCATACCATTGTGGGGCCAGCAAGTCTGAAATTTGCAGTGTAGAACTGTAGGCAAGGGATCCAGAAAAGAATTCATATGATGCTGAGGATAGTTTGAAAACACTATTTTCTTCATCCTTAGGAG
Organism: Cryptotis parvus; assembly: GCA_021461705.1. Taxonomy (NCBI): domain Eukaryota; kingdom Metazoa; phylum Chordata; class Mammalia; order Eulipotyphla; family Soricidae; genus Cryptotis; species Cryptotis parvus. Next base: position 66,503 of record JAJIBD010023593.1, on the reverse strand, counting down.
ACTATTTTTGTTTATTTTTTGTTTTCTCCTAGAAGGCCTTCAAATATTTGGATGCGACCCACTATTTTATATAGAATAATCTATTTCTCTCAAAGTCTATTTATTTACATGATAATCACATCTTTAAAAAATATACCATCACATGGGGCTGGAGCAATAGCACAGAGAGGAGGGCATTTGCCTTGCATGAGGCCTACCTGGGTTCGATCCCCGGCATCCCATATGGTCCCCCGAGCACTGCCAGGATTAACTGCTGAGCAAAGAGCCAGGAATAACCCCTGAGCATCGCCAGATGTGACCCAAAAAAGAAAAAAATAAATGCCATCACAGTAACCTCTCTATTGGCCTTTGATGAAGACCTAAAACGACATATAAAATTAAACATCATAATTTGACGTTCACTGACAATGTTAAAAATTCCATTTTTGGATTTATAATCTAATGCATAAAATATATTTTACAAGGCCAAAGAGAAAGTTCAAATGGCTAGAGTGTATGTATTGCATGTGGGAAGTCCAGCTTAGTTCTCTGACCCTGCATGGCCTCTTAGGCACCAGCCCCTGAGCATCACATCCTGGTTGGGTATGGCTTTCCACACTAAAAAAATACACAAACATATGTGACAAAATTATGGAAAAGTATAATTGCAAGTTTTTTTTTAAAGATAATCAAGAATGACTATGTGTTGTAAAAATGCAACAGAACTTAGGTTTAAAAATCTAACTTTAGGGGCCGGAGTAATAGCACAACAGGTAGGGCATTTGCCTTGCACACGGCCCATCCAGGATTGATCCCCAGCATCCCATATGGACCCCGAGCACCGCCAGGAGTAATTCATGAGCTCAGAGCCAGGAGTTACCCTGAGCATTGACAGGAGTGACCCAAAAAGAAAAAAAAAAAAACTAACTTTAATTAAACTCTTCCAGCCCTTTCATGGATTACATAACAAACATAATGGGAGGAGTGGAGGACTCCCCAAACTGCGCTCCAGGGCTTGGGACCATTCCTAGCAATACTCAGCCATCAGTTCCCTACGTTCACTTCTGGAATACTCAATACTTGATAGATAGTTCAATGCTAAGGCCAAAGGATGCAAAGCTACTTAGACCTTGCAGCACCAGGGATTACCAAGGGCATGTATAGAGATGTTCAGGGGCCCATCTGTTAGGGTTTAAATTCAGGTTGCAGGGCATTCAAAGGTCTTCCCCTGAGCACTGAGCTAGCTTGCTGTCCCTAAATTCCACTTTTGGTTAATCTTTTAGACTTGAGAAAACATAATATTTCCATATTTATTTCTGTTACATTTGATAAGAAAAACTCTTTGCTCTGACCCTTGACTGGAATAGTATGAATCTAAGAAAATATGTTAAAATAAAACATAATTTTTATTTTATATATTTCATATATTCACTAAATTCAAAACATTTTGAAGGAAATGTGGCAGTGCAATTTTCCATGTATATTATTAGTTCAAAACATAATTTAAACATAACATGAGCAAATATATTTATGCTGTACTTTATAGGCATTATTATCTGAAGTCCTCACGAAAGATTAAACATCCCAGAAGTTAGCTAACTCCAGTGCTGCTGTTATGTATCATCTATAATGTGTACTTTGCTATTTTAATTTTCTGATACTCAAACTTGCGTAGATTTTTAAAAGTCCTTTTTAACTTGCTTCTCTTTCTTGCTATGTGTGTGGGAGTTGGGGGGGCACCTATGCTTAGGGGTCACCTCTGATGGACTCATGGGACTGACCTCATGTGGTTCTGATATTGAACCCTGGTCCATTGTGAGCCTGTGTGCTTACAGTTGTACTATCTCTCTGTCTCTCAAGTTTGCTTTTGTTTTGGGACACATGCAAAGAGGCTCAGTGTATTGGCTCAATGCTCAGAAGTTGTTCCTGGTGTTATCTAGGGGATCATACAGTGATAGAGATTTTGACTTCCTACCTGCAAAGCATGTACTCCAGCTAACTGATTTTTCACAGCTGAATGTTTTCTAAGTAACTTTTCATAGCTAAATTATATATGCAACCAATTTTTCTGGATGATTGAAATAACAGTCTATATAGAGAAAGAGACTGGAACGAAGTTCTTACAGTCAGTCTTGTTTAATTCAATAGCAATTATTTTTTCTTAAGTAATAAAAAAAGAGTTAAATGCAAAAAGTTAATTAACTGAAGATAGTCATCAATGAGATGGGGGGATATGTTTGAATGGGTAAACAAGAAAATGGAGGTGGAGCAAGAAAGTCAAGGAAGTGCCACCAAACACAGGATGTGTCATATTCCTTGACCCCATTAATTTAACCTGCTAAGGAAAATAAATGCAGCTCTTCTCATCTTCAAAGTACTTCATAAAGAAAACAATACTAAGTACCATAATACTAGGGTAATTTCTATTTTGCTGATGAAGAAACTGAAGAGAAACTTTGATGGCTACAGCTGAGTTTTGACAAAGCGGGGATTAAAAAAAAGAGCTCCCTGACCTGTCTTCACCAAGGCACTTCTCTCCCTGGATCTTGCAATTGGGACAGATGAATCATCAAGAGAGCTGGCAATCTGGCTGCCACATGGAAACCAGTAAGCTCAGGGCTCTTTCAGAGCTCAGGGGTGTTTCAGTTTGAGTAATGCAGAGAACAGCTGAAATTCAAAGCACAGTCTCAGGTTAACACAAGACAACGAATAAAATTTTGATGAGAATGAAGAGATGCTAGAGATGCTCAAAATATTTGCAGTCTACCCCAGAAAAATTCAAAACAAAGTAATAAATGGAAAGCTGATCTCTTTGCTCAAGAATTATAGGCTTTCTATGCTAAAATTGCCTTCTTGAAGAAAGCTGTCAATATTCCATAAAAATACACCCTTTTTGGTTTTTTGTTTGTTTGTTTGTTGTTTCTTTGTTTTGGCATCACACCCAGAAGTGCTTGGGGCTCACTCTTTACTGGTTCTGAGCTCAGGTATCTTTCCTGGCGGACTCAGAGGATCATAGAGGACATCAGGGATCAAAGGAGGGTCAGCCTTGTGAAAAGCAAGCACCCTACCTTCTGTCTCTCTGGATTCAAAGGTACCCATTTTTAAGATTCCTCTCTGAGGCACCTTTGTCACTTGATTTCTAGGAGCAATCTTTTTTTTCCTTTGGACATTCTGACATTTTACTGTCTCTTAGCAACAAGAACATAAAAGGGCTTAGAAGTTCCATACATATTGGAGGTTAAAAAAAAATTGTTTCATTAAATCATGGAATTTTCTTATGTAGACTACATCGTTTGTGGCTATTTGGACACAAAGACGTTTTTGTGGCTGTAAAAATCTCTGCCACCATTTTACATAGGGCACAGGGCCATGGTCAGAGTCTAATTTGACCTCTTAGCCTCACTTCCTCTGTGGGGTCCCCCTACCCCTAAATGGATGTGGAAACAAATAGCATTTCAGTCAGAAACAAAAATTTTTCAGTGGAGTTTGAAAAAACCAAACATTTTCCCTTGCTACTTCTGAGCAGGTATTTTGAAAGCAACATAGACCAGATCTCAAATAAATGTCATTTACCTGACCTGCAGAGAGTAAAATTTATCCATTAAATAAATCATAGGCACTGCTAACTTTTCTCTTGCTAGAATACCTAACAATTATTTTTAAAAGATTGTTGGTCCCTGAAAGTACGATATATGAGGTTACTATAGAAGACAAGGGGAATGCTCCTCTGTAATGTATAATATTTTCTTAAATTAACTGTCCTGGATGTCAGAAACAAGCAGGCCCAAGCCTGTTACAGGCTTAGAAATACAAAAAACAAGAGTCATTTCATGGTTTTCTCTCTCAAGCTATGCTCTCATGCTTAAGATGTTTTAGTTATTACTTAGAAAGTAGATAAAAAGAAGGTGGGAAAACATTTATAAAGCAATACAGAGAAATAAGCATGTGTAGAAGACTTGTTTCTGAGGGGTTCTCTTTGCTGAGAAACACTTTGATTTGTGGCTTGGGTTCTGTCTTTCCATTCTGAGATGCCTTTTAGAGCGAGGAGGAAGGCCTTGATGAGGAAACCTAATTTGCAGCTGATTCAAGAAACTGCTGCTCCCTCTGTCACTGGCCATGCCCCGTTTGGGGTGTAAATGGCATCCACTACTATCCTTCACTGGTGAAAAGTGAAGTTGCAGGAAAGAAAAGGAGGGAAACGTAACCTATAGGAATGGAACGCATGCTTCTGCCAATATCTGGTTGCATAAGATGTCACCAGAGATTGTTGAAGGAGGCCAGAAAGTTCTCACTGACCACTATTTTCCATACTGACTCTAAAATCAGATATTTGTTTTATTGTCTCTTGATGGTACTTTGGCTTGTACTAGCAATAAAATAAAATACAAAGAGTTATGGGGATAGAAAGACATATCTTCAGGAGGAATTTGCAGTACAATGGAAGTTGAAATTCACTAAGAAGGAAACCAAAATTAAGATAGCAGTCATCAAGAATTCATCATGTCTGGATGTAGACAGCACAGCAAATTTTCTATTGATTCCAAGGGATTGATCTGTCCATTTTCTACCTCGATTTTCCTCGCTTAAGTGTAAACCTGAAGAATTTATACCTGGCACATCGTGTTGAGAATAGGGAGAAAAATATAAAAAAGAAACACTACATGGAAGGAAGGTGTACTCTTTCATGCTTTCATTAATTTGGAATGACGGCAATTGATTTTCAGCCATGTGTTCTAAAAATAAAAGTGATCTGAAAAATATTTCCATGAAGATAACTGTCAAAAAAGTTTTCAAATATTGTTGATAAAGGGGTCAAATCTGTCTCAGAAACAGAAAGAATTCTGAAGTCCTGCTCTATGGGATACAGAAGTCCGAGAGCTTTGAGATTTTTCAAGATGTCAATGCAACTTGCTGTGGGTCCTACATTATAGTATCACTGTCACTGTCTTCCCGTTCATCATCGATTTGCTCGAGCGGGCACCAGTAACATCTCCATATGTCTTTTCTCATGTAAGTAGAGCCCAAGGACACCTGCTTGCTCCAGGAACATAAAGAGCCTCAAACCATTCCATCAGGTCATGGGAATGAGGTCTATAATTGTTACTGGTATTTGGCATATTAAATATGACATGGGTAACTTGCCAAACTCTGCTGTGCAAGTAGCATATTCTTGTAGTCATCTCTAAATCCAGCATTTATTGATGAACTGCGTGGCCGTAAGCGGTCTGGCTTGTTGCGAGGCTCTGCTGGGGTGGCGAGCCAGGGCTAGAACCTGCCATCCCTCCTGGGAGCCTCGTGAGCGGCTGGGCGCAGGAGAGGCCAGTAGCAGCTCTGCTCCATGTCTGTGAGTCTCTGGATCAGCATACCTGAGCTGGATTTTAAAAAGACTGCTGCAGGGTGGATCTTAATGAGCCAGGGTGTGATAGGCTGGTGTGCTGGGTGAAGTTCTGAGGAGGGGTAAGTCCGGATGTGGAAAGTGGAGGTCCTCATGGAGTGGGGGGTTGTCTGGCTTGTTAAGAGGCTCTGCAGGGGTGGCGGGCCAGGGCTAGAACCTGCCATCCCCTCCTGGGCACCTCGTGAGCGACTGGGCACAGGGAGATCCAGTAGCAGCTCTGCCCTATGTCTGTAAATCATGGGGCAGAGCTATCCGATAGTTTGCCTAATCGGTGAGCTATTAGACTAAACAGCTATCATCCTAAACTACTGATGCCTAGCACATGAAACGACAGAATAAAAGATATGCAGTTGTGATTTTTCAGACAAGTGGTAGGCTATTGTCACCTCTAATGATTTTATAAGCCCTGAAAGTTCTTTACAAATTTAAACTAAATTAAGTAGGTTAAATGATTAATAGAAACCAGATCAATGACAACTACCAATTTGTATTGTTTTCTGAAAACTTTCTTTGGCTTCCTAGTTTTGAAAATACTTAGAAAAATGACATAAAATGCAACATTTGAAAATAACCATTAAATACAGTCATTGAAGGAGTTCAAGGGATGGTCTTATAGTCTTTAAAGTTGAGGCCACTGACTTCTGGGCAGCCTGTATGTGCTGTACAATGTTCTGAAAACCCCCTACTCTGGGACCCACAATGCTACAATGCAGGTTCTGGTGCACCACAACCAAATTGTGTGTGAGCACCATAAGTAAAGTGTACAATGTCTGCTGAGCACCTCAATTTAGAAGAACGTGTGAGCTCAGTGACCAAGAGTGTAAACATTGATGAGCACCACAACTAATCTGAGAACAAACTACAACCATAATGTGCATGAGCACTACAACTGAGTGTGATCTCTGGCAAGCTTATATATATAAAGATCACAACTTAAATTGTGTAATCTTTGCTGAGCACTGCACCGAACTATGTGAGCACCTCAACCAAGACATACAACTCCTGGTTGTTGTAACAATAACAGCAGAAAATGAAAAGGACAGTGATAAAAGAAAGAACAATGACTATAATATGGTGTGAAAAATAGAAGTAGAATATTGTCGGGATGCCGCTGGGGTCCCCGACAGTGTCAGGACAGAAGTTCTCTTCTACCTCCGAGGACACTGGGGGAACAGATGAAAACTCACGAGTCGGGCGCAGTTCCAAAATGGCTTTTAATAGTATAAAAGCTCTACCACCACAATCCAATATAGTGAAAGAACTCTAGCTCTGGTCAGAACTTAGACCATACAAAAGGGCCTGAGTCTCCCACCAAAGAGAGAGGATCTCACCCGAGAGGAGTCCTACCCAAAAGGAGGAGCAAAAAACCAAGGAGCATAAAGCCAAGAAGCCAAAAGCTGGTCCCCTTATATACATCAAAGTAATCCAACAGGGAGGGTCATGTCAACTATCACTATCACTATCGATTTGCTTGAGCGGGCACCAGCAACATCTCCATATGTCCTGTCTCATGCTGGTAGAGCCCAAGGGCATCTGCTTGCTCCAGGAACATAAAGAGCCTCAAACTATTCATTCCATCAGGTCATGGGAATGAGGTCTATAATTGTTACTGGTATTTGGCATATCAAATACGACATGGGTAGCTTGCCAGGCTCTGCCTCGGGTGTTCATGTCAACAAAGAACTCTAAACAGAGTGTAGAATGGCGGTGCCACACCCTATTGCAGGTATAAACAAGGTTACACCAAGGACTAATCCCGAGATTATCTCTTATATAAAATACTAGATAGAGAGAGAGGGCTGATATAAAGTAATACATCTTAATTTCATGAGCTTCATGTAATCTATATGGTACCCACAAGGTCCTTCTTATTATTATCTGCACCAGGGTGACTCTGAGTATCTTGTTCTCCATATACTGAAAGGGTCACACTCTCCTGCTTGAGAGCAAACTAGTATGATCCTTCCTATAGCTTTCCTATAGTCTCAGTGTAGCCAGGGTGGTAGTCTCCTGGTAAATTCTAACTGTCCCATGCTGGGTGCAGTGGGTATAAAGAGGAGCTGTGCCCAATCTAGAAAACATAGAAGTCTTAATAGATGTATAAGTCAGAAGTTATTCAGTCAATGTGATTTCTGTAACTGCCACACCCTCTAGCAGTGTTTACATAGAAGAGAGGTCTCATTAGAATGAACCTTGGCTTAAATAAATTAAGCTGTGAGTGGGCAAAACACCAAAGCTCCCAGATTAGCTAAATCTGTCATCCAACAGAATATATCAACAACAGTACTTTACTAAAGTCCAATCTACAACAACTCAACATAAATGAGAGTACTATCTCTTTTTAAAGGAACTGAGATGTGAAAAAATTACATAACTTACCCAAAGTGACATATTTCATGTGGAGCGTTGCTGAAAAGACAGACATCAATAATAAAGGTGTGTTTTACCCAATGATGCTTTACTTCTTTAAGAATTGTTTAACAGAAGCCAATGAGTCTGTTCTGCTGTATCTCTCCCCTGAAACACCCATTTCTGTAGTCCACAGAAATGTATGTGTCAATATTGTGTGTAATCTGCTTCATTCTTTGTCTTTGCCTTCATAGAAAGTTATCAACGAACTCAGCCCAACATTTCCTAGGATCACGATCACGATCACGATCTTCCCGTTAATCATCTATTTGCTAGAGCGGGCACCAGTAATAGCTCAATATGTCCTGTCACATGCTGTAGAGCCAAGGGCATCGGCTTGGTACAGGAACATAAAGATCCTCAAACCATTATATTAGGTCATGAGAATGATCTAATATAATTGTTACTGGCATTTGGCATATCAAATACAACACGAACAGCTTGCTAGGCTTGCCGTGCAGGAGGCATACTCTATAAACACCTCCAAATAAAGCCTTTATTGATGAACGCGCCGCCGCAGCGCGCCGGGCTGTGATGGGCTGGTCGGCTGGGTGGAGTTCTGATGAGAGGGAAGTCCAATGTGGAAAATGGCGGCGCCCATGGAGTGGGGGGGGGGGGGGGGTCGTCTGGCTTGTTGTGAGGTTCTGCCGGGTGGTGGGCCAAGGCTGGAACCCACCATGCCTCCGACTGCCTCATGAACGGCTGGGCACAGGGAGAGCAAGGAACCGCTCTGCCCCATGGCTGAGAGTCTCTGGACCAGCATACCTGGGCGGATTGAGGAGGAAACTGCTCCAGGGTGGGTGTCGATGATCCGGGCTGTGATGGGCTGGTCGGCTGGGTGGAGTTCTGATGAGAGGGAAGTCCAATGTGGAAAATGGCGGCGCCCATGGAGTGGGTGGGGGTCGTCTGGCTTGTTGTGAGGGTTCTGCCGGGGTGGTGGGCCAAGGCTGGAACCCACCATGCCTCCGACTGCCTCATGAACGGCTGGGCACAGGGAGAGCAAGGAACCGCTCTGCCCCATGGCTGAGAGTCTCTGGACCAGCATACCTGGGCCGGATTGAGGAGGAAACTGCTCCAGGGTGGGTGTCGATGATCCGGGCTGTGATGGGCTGGTCGGCTGGGTGGAGTTCTGATGAGAGGGAAGTCCAATGTGGAAAATGGCGGCGCCCATGGAGTGGGTGGGGGGTCGTCTGGCTTGTTGTGAGGTTCTGCCGGGGTGGTGGGCCAAGGCTGGAACCCACCATGCCTCCGGACTGCCTCATGAACGGCTGGGCACAGGGAGAGCAAGGAACCGCTCTGCCCCATGTCTGGGAGTCTCTGGACCAGCATACCTGGGCCGGATTGAGGAGGAAACTGCTCCAGGGTGGGTGTCGATGATCCGGGCTGTGATGGGCTGGTCGGCTGGGTGGAGTTCTGATGAGAGGGAAGTCCAATGTGGAAAATGGCGGGCGCCCATGGAGTGGGTGGGGGTCGTCTGGCTTGTTGTGAGGTTCTGCCGGGGTGGTGGGCCAAGGCTGGAACCCACCATGCCTCCGGACTGCCTCATGAACCTAGGATAGACTATAATTTTCACTTGGCAGAGTTCATTCTCTTCATAAAATGGATAACTTCTTAATAACTGCATCTGTAGATTAAAATTTAATTCAGTTCAACAAACACCCATCAGAAACCTATTAGATGTGATGCACTTAGATTCGCATGGAAATGATATTAGAAACTTGGCTAGGAATCATGAATAGATGATATTAGGACAAGTAAACAAGCTAGATTGATGTCTCAGTGCCGGGAAGGGCTGGAGGGTTCTCCCCTTCAGTAGCACAGGGTGAACCTTAACTTCTGCTGGGAGCCAGGCCACCCCATGAATGATGGTGTTTCAGGCTTGCGCGGCCTGGAACATGTTGCTTAGTGGGAGGCAGGCTTCTCGTTGTCTACTCCCATTTGGCAGAGACACCTCATTATGTAAGACGGCCACTGTTTATCTGCACCATATTTATGGTTTTTACAAGAGTTATTCTAAGGTTTGGCAGATATGAAGAGATATTTTATAAAGCAAGGCTTGCAGTGGGTAAGATTTCTGGAGTGCACCTAAAGTTCCTTTAAATTTTTGTTCAATCAAAGGTGACTTAGTACCTTCTAATGCCTTTTACATTCCCCCAATTGACTGTGTCCACTAGATTTAGATGAAAACTAAACTATTTAGGTCAGGGTTTTGTTACTACATGGTGTGTAATTTTTTTAGAAAATACTAATTTTTTTTAGTTGTCCCTTGGAAATCAGCCTAGAGAATATTTAAGTTTGTCTCATGTTAGCAAGTATTATAGAAACCTTGTAAATCTCATCGCAGGCCAACCTAAATCCCATAATATCACTTTTAATGGCTTGCATGTAACACCCTGATGCTTGTGAATGGAAGATTTCATAAAGGTATGTTTGGGGAGACGCAGTAAGGTGCCAAGTGTCTACTAAGAATTAGTTCTTCATTCAAACATTATTTTATGGCTAGCTTCATTGGACATTTATATTCTAACAGTTGCAACATAAATCTAGAAATTAATAAAACAGAACATCAACACAAAAGAGTGATCACTTTACATGTCTTTGTTCTAAAGCTGATTTATTGACTCTGGGTATATACGAACTGTTTTATGAGCAGATAGCTTTTTTCTATGGTATATTTCTAATGCCATCTGACATATTTTACACTTTCCATACATCTGATTTAGATCGTCTTAACCTGATTAAACATAAAAAGGGTTGTTAGGATTGTTCCTCGTCCAAAGTAGAAAAATAAATATTTCCATCTAAAGGAATTATAGCATATTAAAGAAAGCTTTTAGAAGTTAATCAGTTTTATGGAGACCTTTGCTGACTTATCATAAAATAAAGGTCATTCTTTCAGAATTTATAAGAAATTGAGAAACTCTTTCATCTGAGATGAAATCCAGAGATAAAAATACTGACTTTACTAAAGAGTTAAGTGTTCCTGGAAACTCTACAATAACTCTTCCCAAAAAGTTAATTAGTTAATTGACTAACTGTTGGGTTTGGAAAATACCTGAAGTGCTCATGGGCTACTCCTGGTTCTGTGCTTGGGATGACTCCTAGCAATGTTTAGGAGATCATATGGTGCTAGAGATCAGATCCAGGGCACCTCCGTTGCAAAGTGTGTGCTCAACAGTCTGAAAGATCTCTCCAAATCTCCCATTTTAAAACTAAAACCACAATTTAAATATTTTCAATGATCCCCTTGTTTGGAAGAATAATGTGATCAGTAGGTTAAGGAGCTTGCCTTGAACACAGTTAATCCTGGTTCCATCCCTGCCACTGCATGTGGACCCCAAGCTCTGTCAGAGATGATCCGTGAGTACAGAGCCAGCCAGAAGTAAGCTGTGAGCATGGCCAATGGTCTATACCCCTTGCTCCTCCCTGCAAAACCCCAAATCAAAAAAATTCTTATAATCACCTTTAAATATATATTTTTTATTTTAATAAAGCAACAAAAACTTAAAGTAAAATGTTTTATCAATTTATAATATGAAAAGCTATAAACAAATGATAATTGTTATGAGTTTAAAACATCACAAGTTATCTACACAAATTCATTATTTTCCTTGGTGAAAGCAGTAGAGGAAAAAAAGACTAACGAATATATTCAACTGAGTCTTGAAGTAAAGTTATTAACCCGTCGAGGAGGTAGAATATTTTAAGCAGTATAAAGCGAAAAAGGTGATTCAAGAGATTGTCTTAAGTTTTTAATAGCTTTTGTTTACGTAGTTGTGTCATAGAACTATACTTTCCCTTTTTATTTTAACTCTCCAAGTGTTTACTAACATTTCCTGAATTTTAAGCCTTATAGTGATCATGATTTCCTCTTTTCTATTTTTTGGTTTTGCAGTCACACTTGTTTCGACTGGGAATGCTGAGCTAGTGTTTGATGTTAGCTACTAGAAGTGCTCATGTGGGGCCAGGTATAATATAATTTTCTGTATTTAATTTTCAACTGTGTCTTCACTCTCAATTTTGCTCTCGATTTTTTATCTTGATATGTCTGTATTTTATTGCTTACAAATAAATAAATATGAAATATAGGTAGTACTTAGGATAAAAATAATTCTCAAGAATTATTGACACTTACATAATGAAATAAAAGCTAATGTTTGGTTAATATCTTTATCCTTACAAAATTATCTGTCATCTTCTCTCAATCAATTATATTCCAGTCTACATTATTTTAAAAGAATATTATTGGGCTTTCTATTTTTCTCACTTTGATTTTTGGGCTATGTTCAATGGTGCTCTGGGGAAAACTTTCAGAGCAATTAGGGGCAGGGAGGTTGCTCTTCTGAAGCTTAAGAAGATTAGGTGGGCTTAATCTCAGATCTAGCCTGGGGCACCAATTTGCAAAGCATATAGCCAGGCCTCTAAACTATCTTCCCCTCACTCCTCATTGTTTTAAAGCTCAATCTTAAATCTGATGTGATTCTGCCAAACTCTCAGTTCCTAGTCCTCTAAGACCTTGAGGAAGAGATGGAGCAAAACAGGGAGTCCTAGCTGGGAGGAGAATGGGTTGGTATGGATAGTATAGAATTATTATTCCGTGCTGGCCATTTTTCCAATAACAAGGAATTAATCTGTCTATGTTAAAGAAAGATTTCCAATAAAAATTGAATCTCAGACTGGAGAGACAGTACAGATGTTAAGATTGTTTCCTGTGTTCATCCCCAGCACCACCTATGGTGCTCTCAACACCACCAGAAGTGGTTCTGTAACACAGAGCCTGGAGTTAATCAGGACAACAGCTGGATGTGTCACCTCAAACAAAACCTCCACAATTCGAACCAAACTACAGATGTTTTCCAAGGCTAGTTCTAATGGGGGAGACTTACTTGTTTGTTACCTCTGGCTTAGAGGTAACAAACAAGTAAGTCTTGTTTACTTACTTGTTTACTTGTTTACTTACTCCTTTTGGTTCAGGAGGAGTGTTAAGTGGATGGCCCCTGGATGGCTTTGCGGCTGGATAGGCATCACAATCCACATCTCAGGGTTTGTGAATCTTTACGTGTCACAAGAATCAGGTTTCACCTGCTCAGGACTGAACTGTGCTGGGAAAGAAAGAAAAGGAATATTGGTACTAGCTTCCACACAGCTGAGCTGGTTTTCTCACTGATGTTTTAGCATCAGAGTGAAAACAATGTGGGAGGGTGAACAACTAGGGTCTTAAGAACAAGGAGTGAAGTTTGACCCGCCTTGGAGAAATGTGTGGAAATGAAAAAGTGACTGACTGCAGTCAGAATGTTGGATTAAAAGGTCCTTGGGGGGCGAGGGAGAACTCAAAGGGCTAAGCACATACCATACATGCAGGGGGTGCCAGGTTCCATCCCCCCAACCCCTGCTCTTCATGGGCCTCTGTGTGTCAGCAGGTGTGACCCCTGAGCTGTCTCTGAGCGCTGCCAAGTGCAGACCCAAAAGACCAACAAAATAACTAAATGAAAGTCTCCTGGGTCTCATTCCTGGCTATGACTTCAGTGTTCTGAAACATTTCTGGCCATGTGTTCTTTTCTCATCATAAATATTTTCCCTTTCTTTTAGAAAAAATTCTTTTCTACCTTCAAAAGAGAATTACACTTCCCTCCCACAAACTGAAAAATGAATACAAAGAAATTTTCCAACTCCTCCTAAACGGACAATGAACCTTGAATGTTTGAACTGCAGGTTTTCCTTCTTGAGCTCTTTTTTAAACATTGGATGGACTAATATTCTCAAATGATGTAAGCCTCCACCACTAAAGGTTTAATTCATACCTAAAATCTTGCCATTATTTGAGGTAATGGTATATAATTAACTCAGCAGACTGTGTTCTCTTGTTTTTCTATCAGTGATTCATGGCTATTGTCAAAAAATGCAGCGACATATCAGAACTCTTTTTTGTTAAAGGCTTTGCTTGAAATACTCAACAAACAGGGTTTTCTTGATTCATTAGAACATCCAGGTAATTCATGTGTGTTCCTGAAAACTTGAATTTATGCCAAGTTCCATTTATATCCACTGCAACTTTTTCCTCTATGGAGCTTTATGATGTTACCAGAGAATGTATAAAAAGGCAAAAAAAAATTGCTTTATACACTCAGTACTTTGTATTCGACAAGTAATGTATATTCCGCCAAGTAGCTGTGCAGAAGAAAAACAGGTTGCCGGATCAAAGATCTCTCCTCTCCAGGAAAAGTATCGGAATCCTCAGAGACTTTCCTTTTGTTTTCCAGTGAGAGCAGATATGTAGAGGAATGGTTCTTGCAGTACTTTTGTAACTGAAGACTCGAGTAATATGTTCCAGTTTCTCCTCACATAAACTAACTGCTAGAATAATGGGTGACTATTCATTGGGTAGCAGGTTAACTCACCAGATCAGAAGAAATTAAGAAACATCACCACACTGCAGGCTGAAGTGCTAACGGATGGGCTCTTATTATTTACTTAGTTAGTGTGGAGAGTGTTTTGGCCACACTAATGGTATTCGGGGCTATTCTTGGCTCTGTGCTTAGGGTTAACTTTTGGTGGTGCTTGGGAAACCATATATCATGCCAGGGATTAAACATGGGGTGCAAGCACCTTACCCCTCAACTATCTCTCAGGCCCAGCAGCCGACTGTTTGGACAGGATAACAAACTAGAGAACTTGTTCTATAAGACATGGGATTTACCAGCTTAGATTCTTCAGTTGGGTGGGAAAAAAATAACCCTAGAGTTCAGATAACAAATACTTTAAAAGGGTAATTTGATTCTTCACAATTTAAGGTAACATCATAAGAAGATTAAAAAAAGAAGAAGAAAGAAGGAAAAGGAAAATAACTTTGTTCTGTTCAAAAGGAATTTTTCAACTTCAAAAATTTCTTTCTATTCAATCTGTATCTCGCAAAACACAGCTGCTTTACAAAATTGCTCTTAAGGGCAAGACAGAGATGTTTGTTTTCTTAGATCTGGACGTAGAATGTAAAAAAGGAAAAGGGTAGGGACCCACATGGTTTTTCACTTGAAGGGAGAAAAAAAAAAGAGTTTGATCATGAAAGAGGAATCTGTTTTCCCTAGACCCTGGATAATTTCTCTAAGCTTTGACTTGATTTTTATAATGAATAGTTTAACCCAAATTACAAGTTTGAATTAAGAACTCACAATCTAAAATGCTTTTAGTCTTAGCAAGAAATAATTTCAGGGATTCATGTACGGTTGAAATTACTAGCCATATATTTTATTATGGTTAATCACAGGTACTATTAAAAGAGAAGTAATATATATTTTCCTCGGCTAAAATCAGCTGGTGAAACTATAGTTCTCACACAGTGGCAATGTTCTTGCTAATTATCGAATCATGGAGACAAAGACTTACAGAACCAGGCAAGTTGAGGCTACTCTAGTTATAGGGTTCCCAATCAAAATGAAAGTGTTGTAGACAGTGCGACCCATTTATCATTCTACAGAGTTGTTCAAACTGCAGTCAGGTTTGAGAGTCAGTGCAATTATTTTTGTTTGAATAACTGTGTTAATTGAAATAGAGGCAACCTCATTCTCAGGAATGGGAAATGGTATTCATGAGCTTTTCTCTATAATCCTTTCTATTATTACCTTCTGGTTGCATATATCAACATATTTCTGACTGTCATGGAGTTAATCCTCACATTTCAAGATCATTCAAATAGAATTAGCATTTTGGAGACAAATAAAACAAGATACTTATAAATCAAATGGTTTCACACGCACACACCTAATTCATGGCATAAACAGCTCTGTTTCTAATTGACCTCATTCTAGGTACATAGTTACACACATTCCATCTTAACAGATATATGTGTGTATGTATATATATATATATATATATATACATATACATATATATCAGCTATACATATGTAAATAAACATATCAGATATAAATATATAAATATACATTATGTACATATATATGCATTTTTCTTTCTTTTGTACCACACCTGGAGTGCTCAGAGCTTAATCTTCGTTCTGTATTTATGGACGATTTGGAGACCACCACTGGACTAGAGCCGTTACCGACTGGATGTCAACCTACAAGATGGTCAGACTTCCTTGTCAAGACCCTGAAGGAACGGTTTGAGGCTCTTCATATTCCTGAATCAACCAGATGCCATTGGGCTACATTGGCACGTGATAGAGTCCAATGGAAATGTTACTGGCGCCCACTCGAGCAAATCGATGAATACCAGGATTCAAGTGATCAAGTGAAGTATTTATGGACCACAGCTGGCTGTTGTTGTTTTGTCTCATGAGAACGAAACTTGGTCGGTGCAATGATTGCTCAAAGCACTTTGTGCTTAAGTATAGCCTTAGGAGAGTGTCAAACAAGATTCCAGGGCCCTGTGTTTATTCTGTAGAACTATGCTTGGATCCATAAATTGTCGCTTTCTTGTATATCCCAGATGATTATGATTCAGGTATCCATCTTGGTGAACTCTAAATCTAATGTCAGTTCTGGTTTGAGAAGATATTGGCCTCCTTCATTATTTCTTATCTTGGTTTTTAGTTCACCATTTTAAACATGACCCCTATTTTCATAAACAGGATTTGGGTGAAATTCATCTTAGAGAAGCCTTCTGAATTCACCTTTTATAAATTGCTTAGAAGTTCCTGCATTTAAATAGGTTTTGAAAATTTTTGTAGTTCTGAACATTGACAAAGTCATCAATATCTGTTTTGTGCTTCAGGGTGACTATTATTTACAGAACAGTGTTTAAGATAACTGTAATTGTTGGTATCAGAACTTGGTATCAGAAATAGCACAAAAATGAGATAATCTCACCATGTTTCAATTGTGCCTTTTGCTTTAGCAAGTTAATTTTTATATTTAGAAGTGGGATATTTCTAAATATAATATAATCAACTACCTTAAAAGGATACTTGAAAATATCCAAGATAACATGTACAGATACATTACCCAAGGGTTTGCCCAAGGCTTATAATAATGACACATGAATATTGAGCACAGGGAGAGGCACTGTTCAAACCCTCATTTAAGGACTCTATACATTTTAAGCACAGAGAAGACTTATGGGAAGCGTGGGAACTTCTGATTTGAAAAGAGCTTCTCTGAAGACATTAAACAGTAACTTAATGCACGGGAGAGTGAGAAATGTTTTACTGGGTGTTTCTCAGGAATAGACTCGCACAGTGTTTATATGTTCAGTGAGAGTGTGCTCTCTGGAAGCAGAGCTGCAATATGTGAGCATGACTTTTAGTTGGGTAAAACAAGACATGAGTGGTATATGATGCTGTATTTTTCTTTCTCATTCCTAGCACTTAAACACAATGTAACTCTGACTGTATTTTGTTTTATCCTTATGTATGTATGTATGTATGTGTCGGGCGCTCCGCCGGGTCCCCGACAGTGCCGGAAGCGAGTTCCCTTCTACCTCCGAAGCCAGCGAGGAATGGATGAACACTCAGGAATCCGATGCGGTTTTAAAAGGCTTTACTTATCACAGGTTCAGGCATACAAATCAGCAAAAGGAAAAACCCGATGCTTAGGATTCCAGGCTAGAACCCCAGCCACGTGTAGGCCAAGATGGCTACCACCACGTGTAAAAACTTCCAAGGGGAATAAACGCTCACAAGGCGAGATCCCACAGGGAAGAAGAAGGCCAAAAGCCAAAAGCCGCAGGGAGCCAAAAGCTGAAGGCTGAGGAACCAAAAGGCAAAAGGGGAAAAGTGAAGGGGCCTCAAGTCAGCCCCTTATATACACCAAAGTAACCCAATCGGGAGGTTGTCATGCCAACAAAGAACCCTAAACAGAGTGTAGTGCCACACCCTATTGTAGGTATAAACAAAGGTTACACCAAGGACTAATCCGAGGTTATCTCTTATGTAAAACACTGGAGAGAGAGGGGGCTGACATAAAGTAATACATCTTAACTTCATGAGCTTCATGTAATCTAGATGGTACCCACAAGGTCCTTATTATCTGCACCAGGGTGATTCTGAGTATCTTGTTCTCATGTACTGAAAGGGTCATACTCGCCTGCTTAGAGCAAACTAGTATGATCCTTCCTATAGTCTACCTTTAGTCTCAGCGTAGCCAGGGTGGTAGTCTCCTGGTAAATTCTAACTGTCCCACGTTGGGTGCAGTGGGTATAAAGAGGAACTGTGCCCAATCTAGAAAACATAGAAGTCTTAGTAGATGTATAAGTCAGAAGTTATTCAATCAAGGTGACTTCTGTAACTGCCACACCCTCTAGAAGTGTTTACGTAGAAGAGAGATCTCATTAGAATGAACATTGGCTTAAATAAGATTAAGCTGGGAGTGAGCAAAACAACAAAACTCCCAGATTAGCTAAACATGTCCTCCAACATGTATGTATTTATTTATTTGTTCATTCATTCATTCACTTATTCACTTATTTATTTATTTCTTAATTTCTCTCTATTTATTTATTCATTCATTTATTTCTCTCTATTTATTTATTTATTTTTAAATATTTTATTATACCACCCTGAAATATACAGTTATAAAGATGTTAGTAAGATGTTCATATTTGGGTTTCAGTCATATAATGTTCCAGCACCCATCCCTCCACCAGTGCCCATTTCCCACCACCAATGTATCCGATTTCCCCTCTCCCCAGCCTGCCTCTGTGGCAGGTTCTTAAATTCATTCTCTTTCTCTCTTTCTTTTTTTTTGGGTCACACCCGGCGATGCTCAGGGGTTTCTCCTGGCTCTGCACTCAGGAATTACTCCTGGTGGTGCTCGGGGGACCATATGGGATGCCGGGGATTGAACCCAGGCCGGCATGGGCCGGCCGTGTGCAAAGCAAGCGCCCTACCCGCTGGGCTATCACTCTGGCCCCTCTTTCTCTCTTTCTCTCATTCATTCATTCATTTATTCATTCATTCAAATCTACCTGTTGTGGCTGGGAAGGTAAACCAAAAGACTACCATGCATGCTTTAGCCAGGGTCCGACCTATGGTACCACATGATCTTCTGAGCATCATCAGGACTGACCCCCAAAGCAACTCTTTGGAAGTATTCCCTCAAGCACTGCCAGATGTGCCCCTTCTACCCCCCAATTGAAACAAAAGCAGAAACATAGATGTACCTGTTAACCTGTGCTTTATAAATTAGTTTGCCCCTCCACATGCATTACCCCAAATTCCTATGTTGAAATTCTAACAACTCTCAATGTGATAGTATTAAAAAGTTTGGCTAATGGATGGTGATTAGTCATAAGAGGAAGGCCTTAATAATGGGTTCTAGGGTCTGGAATGATAGTACATCGTGTAGGGTGTTTGCCTTGTACATGGCTTATCTAGGTTCGATCCCCAGCATCCAATATGGTCCCCCGAACACCACTAGGAGTAATTCCTGAGTGAAGAGCCAGGAGTAACCCCTGAGCATTGCCGGGTGTGACACAAAAAGCAAAATAGATAGATAGATAGATAGATAGATAGATAGATAGATAGATAGATAGATAGATAGATAGATAGATAGATAGATAGATAGATAGATAGATAGATAGATAGATAGATAGATAGATAGATAGATAGATAGATAGATAGATAGATAGATTATAAATAAATAATGAGCTCCACAGAGAACTCCCTTCCTTTACTTTCATCATATCAGGACATAGCAAAGAAGACATGCCTTGTGATTAGCAAGTATGCTTTCACCAGCCCTGAATTTGTTGATGATTTGATTTGGGACTTCACAACCTCTCGGTCTATCAGAAAGTTCCATAATCTACAAACCACCTTGTCAATGTAGTCTAATAATATACTACAGAATAAACCTAATATATGGTGAAGCATGCTCTTAAGGAGAATGACCTCTGGGATAGTACTAATCCCTCCATGACCATGAACTCCTAGCCAAACCACTGTTGGCACTTGGAGTCCTTTGACTGGATTGTTGGCAACCATGACTGTGATTGATGGCACATGGAAACTATATCTTCAGACAGTCTGAAGTTATTCAAATAAACTTTTTGAAATCAAAGAGAACTGATTACCAGTAGAAGAAATATATGGGCTACTGAGTATAACTTCACTCCTGAAATTTTAATGGGTGACATTTATTAATTTTGATTTTACTCTCATGAATGAAAGCTGTGGTTTTTCAGTATTATTACAATTTTACTTTCATCTAAAATCTATCTTTGCTTTTGGTGAAAAGTTTGAATTGGGATATTGACCTACTTTTAAAAAAAATGGTGAACGTTAGCAGTATAATAAATCAAAGCTAGGTTAAAGAAAAATTCAAGACTTAATTAAGGGGCTGGAGCAATAATCCAGCAGATAGGGCTTTTGCCTGGCATGCAGCTGGACCCAGTTTCGATCCCTGGCATCCCATATGGTCCCTGAGCACTGCCAGGAGTAATTCCTGAGTGCAGAGCCAGGAGTAACCCCCTGAGAAATGCCAGGTGTGACTCCGTAAAAAAGAATTAATTTAGTTAAATTTAAGATCATGAGCTTTTGCATAGAATTCATTGATTTTTCCTATAGACATGAAAATTAGTTAAAAGATATGTAAAGCTATGAAATAAATAGTATGGTCTTTGAGACTTTTATCCTTGGATGAAATATGTCTACTATAGTAGCCACGAATGTCTGCTGAGAAAATCTGGGAAGTGTTATATAACCACATATAAGTCCAAATGCACTGAGATGTGGAGACACATTTTTAAAAGTGTACTTAACTTTAAAATTTATTTGAGATCTATTTTTATAGGAAGTGAAAAACATTAGTACCTTACTTTTTAGCATTCTTTAAGCAGGCTGATCTGTGCACCATTCCAATTCAGAGTGTATTTTGCAAAGCAGCCCTGAAGATCCCTATATTACTGGATTTAATACTTTTCTTCCTACAGTACTGTTCCCTAACTCTTGCTAAATTCTCCTTACTAGACTGATCATAACTTGTGATTAATTTTCAGTCTTTGATTACTCTTAAGTGTTCATTCCTGTGACAGAGAGATTACTAGCACTAACCAACCAGCACAGAAGATCATATGACAGTATCTTTAGTAACATCACTGTGAGATATAATGATTATCACAAATTGACACTTATCGATCAAGGATATGATAATTTCACTTGTGTTTGTGTTGTAGTAAACAATATGATATAAGTTTGATTGTGCCTGCAAAGGGTCAGGCTGAGCTGGTGGTTTGGGAAACTGGGAATATTCATGGAGGGATGGGCACACTGGTGGTGGGACTGGTGTTGGAAGATGGAGGCCTGAAATAACTGTATTATGAACAACTTGGTAAATCACAAGGTTATAATAAAATTCCTTTTAACAAAGACATTTTATTTATCAAGATTGACTGGTTGAAATTAGGAATCATTAAAAATACTGTGCCATTTGATTGGTAAAATCCTTGTAAATACAAACTTTATCTTCCACTTCTCAGCCATTTTCTCTAGGTCTTTTATTTTATTTTTTTACCATTTTATTGAAGTGCCAGGAATTACAATACTGTTAATTATAATTTTCAGGCATACATCATTCCAGCACCACACCCAATTTCCAAAGAGCCCACTTCCCTCCACCAGTGTCGAAAGGGCCTCTCCCAACCACCCACTCTCGCTCACGTAAGGTCAGTTCTATTGACAATAGTCCCAGTTCCGAGGACTGTCCTGAAACTTTTTTAGAATATTTATGAATAAGAAAACTTCCTTATCTGGCAACTAGACATTGACTCTTAGGCACAACGGTCAGAAAAGTCGGACCATGAAACAGTAAAAAGATTTGCTGTAGAGATTTGATCTTATGAAGTAATTGTGGGAACTGTTGTTTCTGTGTCTGGTGCTGGAGACCACGTCTGGTCTGTGTCTGGTCATATATTTCTGGTTGTGGTAAAGCAGACAGTTGGATGAGGTAGATGAACATGAAGTGGGGAAAGCAAGAAAAAGCTGGAGCCTGTGAAGCTCAGCCAGAAGCCACAGGATAGGACTGGAACTTCTGTCAGTCTCCGCCTCCAAATTGCCAATTTTTAGGATGTGGCCATTTTGTTAGAGAAAGTGGAGCCTCTTGTCAGTGAATGAAACATTCACTTGGCCCAGACGTCAGAGAAGCTGTAACAGAAAATCCAGCAGCAGGCAGAAGTACGTGTTGAGGCCCTCTCTGCCGCTCCCGACAACCACGCTAGGATTCTGACAAGCAGCAGGGGATGGGAGGGTGTGCCTGCAACGGATGGAAGATGCGACTGTGCTTTGTCACTGCATCAACTTCTTTAAGAATATGGTTGCTCTCACTTCCAGCTTCCGAATTTTGTGAAAAGTGTTCCTTGTGGTCCAGGTTAACTCTGTACCATGCAGGGGGGGGAGTTGTTTGCAATCGAGTTCTGGGCTAGGGAGATAGAGCACATGCCTGACGTGTGGAGGCTCTGAATGAGATCCCGGCATGCAACAACAAGCACAACAAAGAAATTAAGTTCCAGTTGAGTTAAGTTGGCATACTGCAAATCTGTCAAAATTTAATCTTTGTAACTAGCACCCAAATACATCTTTTTTTCTTTCCATAAGGTTCTAAGTCAAAACTCTAGCAATATCTTACCTTGACCTAATAGTAACACAGTCATCTTCACACAATTGGAAAGAGACTCCGCTTCTAAAGGTATAAAAGTCTGTATTTACCTTGTGATGACTTCTTTGACCTTCTGGTTAGATCACATTTTTTTTTTTTTAAATTGAGTAATGAATATTGAGGTTTCATGTTAACTACTATTCAGTCTGGAAGATTCCAAGTGCTCTAACAGACATCCCCAGAGAATTTTTTTTGCATGTCAAACACAGAATTGGATTGTTGATTAATACCCAATCCAGGACTGACTGACATTTTAATCACCTTCAAATCTGGGCCATGGTGCTTAAATGGTATTACCATTTACATAGCTGCTGAGAAGACTTTTTTCCATAGGTCCCACAAAAAATGGGATTTTTCAGATTTAATTGTACATAGATTTAGTGGCTCTACCTATAAGTGCATGTTGCCTTCAAAATCAAGAGTCTAACGACATTGTCTTCTTCTTGAAAAAGTGAGACATTTGTAATTAATTCACTTTGGAAGGGATATACCCCCAGACAATTAACCTGCAACAATCTAACTTGTAGGGCCAAAGAAGGGCCCTGCTGGGTCCTCAGGGGCTCTTTTATTACTGAGACTATGGGTTGCTCTTGACCATGCTCTGGAAAACCTTTGGTGCCAAGGATCAAATAGGGACATCCTTCAAGCAAAGACTGTGTTCAACCTTTCAAAATCTCTCTCTAGTCCCCTAACTTAATTTTTATAGGGTTTATTTCTTGTCTAATGGCACATAATTGTCCCCATGTAGTTAACAATAAGACTACTTCCTGCTCATTACATTTATTCGGTTGTATGATATCACCTATGCAAGGGATCAAGTGAATTGGGAAGCAATAGAGGTCCTTAACATAGAGTTGAAACGTTGATATACCCAGAGTTATTGTAATGAAAGCATGTGGCTGATCCTGTTTCTACTTCAAACTTCCAATTTCCAATAATGGAGCGTGCTGCAGGAGAAGCCAGTGCCCTCTGTATGACCCTAACCTAGGATTCAGAGAAACCTAAGCATGAGATGCGGCTGAACTGCAGATGCTGTAGCAGAAGGGCTGCCCTCCCCAAGCAGCAGATAAGCAGGGAGTCTCTGGAGAGTCCGCGTCCCTCAGGTTCTTCAGCAGTCAGAAGAATAAAGAAATATGCAGAGTTGTTCCCATCTGACTTCTTAATGCAAATATTTCTATTAATCACACCTAAAATATGAGAGAAAGGAAATTCTGAGAACTATCATCCCAGTTTAACTAAACTAAATCGATCAGATTTTTTTTAAAAAGTGAGAGGAAGAAAGATGCTCTAAATCCTTAAAACAATGAAAATTCTGCAAACAGTTAAACGCACAAATACGGCTTTCTTCATATCTACTCCATTAATAAAAACCAGATAACTATATGGCAAGCTGGAGATGTTGACAAAATATTGCTCTTGGGAGGTGATGGCCAAGATGGGCAGGGGAAAACAAAGGAAACTAGAAGATCAAAGTGAAAAGAACCAGCAGAGAAAGCATGTGATAGAATCAGAAGCTGGGGGTGTGCTGAGCAAGAGAATAATGGGGAATGATAAACAGCAGCAGCACCTGTCAACAGAAAACAGCAGCAGTAACCAAAATGCAGACAAAAGCTGCTTCTGTCTCTGGGAAGGAAGAGGCTATCTGGACCTTATACAGTGACAAACAATCTTAAAATAGTAAGACAGAGCTCAAGTGAGAAACGACTGCCAGGGAACAGTATTTAGGGTATTTTTAAATACGTAGCATGATTTAAAAATTATATAAGATGTAACATATAAATCATGATAGAAAAATTTTTGTAAGACATGCTCATTTAAACACACAAACACACACAATTTTCTCCTAAATAAAATATCAGTTTTTCATTATATTCTGTTTTTTTCTATTTGTATTTTTAGATTTATAGTATAGCTATCTATTTTTTTTTATTAAAGCTATTATCTGTTATCACAAACTGAGAGCCTACTACCAAGAGTATACCACCCACACGGTAGAGCCTGGCAAGCTACCAGTGCCGTATTTGATATGCCAAAAACCAGTAACAATTATAGACCTCATTCCCATGACCTCAACGAACAGTTTAAGGCTGTTGGTGTTCCTTGAGCGAGCAGATGCCCTTGGTCTACACTAGCACTTGACAAGATGTATGGAGATGTTACAGGTGCCCACTCAAGCAAACTAATGAACAATGGGAAGACAAGTGATACAAGTGATATCTGTTGCAAAAAAAAAAAAAAAAAGCTCAGAAACAAGTGTTTAATGTTATTGTCAAAAAATAAGAGATAAATGTTCCAGATCATTTAGAAATCTATAAAACCATGATGACTTAATGGTGATTTGTCTCCCCCCTCCCCCAGTGCTGGGAATGTAGCTCCATGGCAGAGCACTCTTTATGTTTCTATGGGATATTGGGTTTGATCCACGGCACAGAAAATTTTAGTTCATAATGCTCATATTTTGCTATTTTTTTTTAAGATACCAAGTAATTTTAAGTTTATTTTCATTTCAATTTGAGCCTTGTTTAGCTTGTGCTTACATTTTTTTGCTGTTGCTTTTGGTTTGGGGCCACATCTCACTGTGCTCAGGGATCACTCCTTGCCTGCAAGGGGGGGATTGAGACACAAGGGTTTTTTTTATACTTTTTTTTTGGGGGGGTCACACCCAGCAATGCTCAGGGGTTACTCCTGACTTTTTGCTCAGGAGTTACTCCTGGTAGTGCTTGGAGGACCATATGGGATGCCAGGGATAGAACCCGGGTCAGCTGCATGCAAGGCAAATGCCCTACCCGCTATGCTATCGCTCCAGCCCTGAAACACAAGGTTTTCAACCCAGGTTGGCCACATTGAAGACAAGTACCATACCTTCTGTATGGCAAGTATAGTTCAGCCCCTGTGCTAGTGTTTGTAAATGTTGAGGTCTCTCCTATTGTTACATGAAAGCCTATGTGGTACTAGGAATTAAACCAAGGACTCTGATACATCAAGTATCTGTTCTGCCTTCTGCATTATTTCCCTGATCCTGTTTCACTTTATTAAAATATGCTCATTTGGGAATGATTTATTAGAAAATTTTAATTATCGGAAACTTTAATTTCTCAGCTGCCATCTACATACAGATACCCGGAATCTGAGCCCATGCAGGAGGCCTGGGTCCCCTCCTGGATCCTGCCTGGTTCCTTGAGCACTGCTGGGAGGAACCCCTGAGCAGGCTGCGGTCACTGATCATCAAAACACAGCAGCATAAGCAGCAATGCCTTCCACTGCCTCCGTGGCGCGAGATGGCAAAGTTGCCCTCAAACCCTGTAGGACCAGGTGGACAGGTATGCTGATCCAGAGACTCACAGACATGGGGCAGAGCTGCTACTGGCTCTCCCTGTGCCCAGCCGTTCATGAGGCGCCCGGGAGGGATGGCATGTTCTAGCCCTGGCCCGCCACCCCAGCAGAGCCTCGCAACAAGCCAGATGACACCCCCACTCCATGAGGGTCTTCATTTTCCACATTCAGATTTCCCCCCTTGTCAGAACTCCATCCAGCAGACCAGCCTATCACAGCCCCTTGCGTGGCCGCTTGTGGCCTTGCGGTTCATCAATAAATGCTGGATTTAGAGATGACTACAAGAATATGCTACCCGCACAGCAGAGTCTGGCAAGCTACCCGTGTCGTATTTGTTATGCCAAATACCAGTAACAATTATAGACCTCATTCCCATGACCTGATGGAATGGTTTGAGGCTCTTTATGTTCCTGGAGCAAGCAGGTGCCCTTGGACTCTACTTGCATGAGACAGGACATATGGAGACGTTACTGGTGCCCGCTCGAGCAAATCGATGATGAACAGGAAAATAGTGATACAGTGATACAGTGATTATTTCTCAGTATTTTAATCTGCAAAAAATAATTGTGTTAAGCAGACAAGAGTATAAATTTAATTAAAAGGAAAATAGTAAAGACGCAATTACGTTCAATCAAAATTTTTGCTATCTTATAGAAGCTATTTTTGTCTTTATCTAAACATGAAAGGAAACAGAAAAATTATTGTTGGATCTATGGGAAGATTTAAAGAATGAAAAGAACTTTAAGGTAAAGAATAATCTAGACATGAAGAGCTGTATTTATTTTTTATAAGTCATTAATGACTACTATTCTTAATATATTACAGTTGATACTTTTTTTTTTTCTTTTTTGGGTCATACCCGGCAATGCTCAGGGGTTTCTCCTGGCTCTGCACTCAGGAATTACTCCTGGCAGTGCTTGGGGACCATATGGGATGCCGGGTATCAAACCTGGGGCCGGCATGGGCCGGCTGCATGCAAGGCAAATATCCTACCCGCTGGACTATCGCTCTGGCCCCTACTGTTAATACTTTTAAGACCCTTTGTTAATATAAATTCTAAAAATTAGAAAACATTTTTGGAAATTAACTTCTATATATGTGAAATTAACTATTATATGTGATTATGTGTCATATCATTTTCAAAAAGCAACAATTATTCAATTTTTTTATTTGTGCTTTAAAAACTTACCTCTACATTCTTCACTCAAATTTTTAAATGCTAAATAAATATCAGGGTAGTTCAAAATGTGTTTCTAGTAGTGCAATTCCTTTCAATAAATTTCTAGCAAATTCACAAAGAACAGATTACATTCTGCAGAATGCTCCTACTTTCTGACCATGTATCAAATCTGCATGTTTAATTCTGATTAAGAGTTTAGGGTCTGGAGCGATAGGGAGTCCAGTGGGGAGGGCGTTTGCCTTGGATGTGGTCAACCTGGATTCAATTCCCCAGCATGCCATATGGTCCGGAAAGTACCACCAGGAGTCAATTCCTGAGTGCAGAGCCAGGACTAAATCCTGAGCGTTGTTGGGTGTGACTCAAAAGAAAAAAAAAGTTTATAATCTTGTTTATAAAACTTACCGAGAATAGTTTCAAAAGCGATAACTTTCTTTGTCCTTGTTCTTCTACATTAATGTTGCTGCACAGCTCTGTGGAATTTATAAAAAACAGTTATCTAACTGATTTGTCCATGGGGTCCTGCCAGAATCCTTCACATTTATACTTGTTTCAAGGGTATCTTGGAGAGTTTTTGGAGCTGAATCCAAGGTTTTTATGTTTGCCACTGATCCCTAATGCTTTTCTTCCAGTGCTAGAAGGGAGGGAAAAGAAAACTTTGAATAAACTTTTGTTACCCAAGATAATAGAGGTCTTTCGAATTTATTAGATTTTATTTCTTTTCTCTCTCTTTTCTCTTTTGATGTAATAACTCTGTGGGGTGAATCAAATATTCAAGAAAAATCATGGAAATGATGCAACCTATTTTATAAAATTAGACAATTATGAAATTACAAGTGAAAGTGACACTTTGAGCAAAACCCTAACTCAGAGTTGATTTGAACCTACTTATCTACAAACTGACTAGCTTCCCAGTGAAACTGTTGCATGTACAATAAGCCTGCAGTCATTGGAAATGGAATAGCCCATTCTGAATATACTTTTAATTCCAAAAGTGTATATAGAGTATATATAGGATATATACTCTATATATAGTATATATATTATATATAGTATATATACTCTCTATATACTATATAGAATGTATAGTGTGTATACTATATATACTATATATACATACATACATACATACATATATATATATATATATATATATATATATAGGCAGACCTGGGGCAGAGCTGCTACTGGCTCTCACTGTGCCAAGCCGCTTATGAGGTGCCCAGGAGGGATGGTGGCAGGTTCTAGCCCTGGCCCGTGACCCCAGCAGAGCCTCACAACAAGCCAAAGGACCCCCCACTCCATGAGGACCTCCATTTTCCACAACCAGACTTCCCCCTCCTCAGAACTCCACCCAGCAGACCAGCCTACCACAGCCCGGCTCATCGAGATCCACCCTGCTACAGTATTTTTTAATCCGGCCCAGGTATGCTGATCCAGAGAGCAGACATGGGGCAGAGCTGCTACTGGCTCTCACTGTGCCCAGCCGCTCATGAGGTGCCAGGGGAGGGATGGAAGGTTCTAGCCCTGGCCTGCCACCCCAGCAGAGCCTCACAACAAGCCAGATGACCCCCAACTCCATGAGGACCTCCATTTTCCACATCCGGACTTCCCCCTCATCAGAACTCCATCCAGCAGACCAGCCTATCACAGCCCGGCTCGCGCGCCCCTTGCGGCTGCGCATTCATCAATAAATGCTGGATTTTGAGATGACTACAAGAGTATGCTACCCGCACAGCAGAGCCTGGCAAGCTACCCGTGTCGTATTTGTTATGCCAGATACCAGTAACAATTATAGACCTCATTCCCATGACCTGATGGAATGGTTTGAGGCACTTTATGTTCCTGCAGCAAGCAGGTGCCCTTGGGCTCTACTTGCATGAGACAGGACATATGGAGATGTTACTGGTGCCCGCTAGAGCAAATCGATGATGAGCGGGAAGATAGTGATAGTGATATACATATATATACTCTCTATATACTATATACTATATATATAGTATATAGAGTGTATATATACTATATATACTATATATTCTATAGTATATATATAGTATTACTAGTGCCCGCTCTAGCAAATAGATGATCAACGGGAGGAATAGTGATAGTGATAGTGACTATATATGGAATATATAGTATATATACTATATATACTCTCTATATACTATGTATAGTATATAGAGAGTATATATGGTATATATAGTATATATAGTATATGCTATATATAGTATATAGAATATATAGAATATATAGTATCCGTATTCTATATAGTATATATACTATATACACTCTATATATACTATATATACTATATATACTATATATATGTGTGTATATATATATATATATATATATATCCAGAGAGATAGTATAATGAGTGTGTAGGCACTTGACTTGCACACAGAGGATCCAGTTTTGTTTCGGTTACTCAGTATGATATCCTGAGCTCTACCATGAATGATCCCTGATTATTACTAGTGACAAAAAAAACATAAAAAAATCATTGTTTTAGAAAAGGTTTTAATTGCATTTGCTTTGTTATTAATAGTATGTTGAAGGAATAATTTTTTCATTGGGGATATAGTATGAATTTTCAGAGAACACTGATATGGATACTTTTCTTACATAAGAGAACCCCAAGGAATTGACAATAAATTATGATAAAAATCAATCTGTAAGAAAGAAGACATAAGTCACAGTGAGATGGATAGAATAACAGCTCTGTGTTTGAGTGACTGAACAAGAATAGAAACTGAAAATGCTGTCCAATGACATTTTACATCTATTTCATATGAATCTGGACAATGTCATCTTCTGGTTTTATCCTATTTACTTGATTTTTGTTACGATGTTTATTGCTATTTTTTTAGAAAGGACATAGAAGTTTAATCTATACTCTTCAAAGATAGCTTCTAGTCTTCAAAGCAGTGGAAAACAGAATTCTATACGCATTGTCTCATAAATACTGTCTTATAAGATCCTTAGGCTTAGATGTTAAGCTACAACTTATCATCACACTTTTAAAATTGGAAATGAGCCCAGAGAACAAGTTATTTCACGTAGTCTTCTCTCTAACCAGGGGCACATGCAAGATTGAAATCCAGCTGCGAGATTACAAAGTCAGTGTCATGGTCACTGCACTACATTGTACAGGCAAAGCAATTTCCTCCCAAGCTTACTTTATTTTTTTTGGCTTTGCTTGTGTAAAATGGACCCTAACCAACTTATTCATTTGTTCTATAATAGTTTATTCAATTACCAAGGTTTTTAGATTATTTTTACCCATTATTCTCATTTGTGTGTGCATATATTGTGTTTTGTTTATTTTAATTGCTTTAGGAAGAATGCTCTACTTGCAGTTCTACATGCTCTACTTTTCTAATTTTTTTTTCTTGTGTGTCACTGTCATTTGTGTGAGTTTCTGATTTTGTAAACACAAAGATTAGATCATCTTTAGAGGAATATTCGCAAAAACACTGGTCTAAATGATTATACTTTAAGTGAATTTCTGAGTGGCAGTGTGTGAAAGAGTTCTAATTTATTTATATAGATTTTGGTTCATTTTTGAATAGAATATACTGTGTAAGGTTACTAACTGAAAAAATTAAATATCTCTAAAACAAAAATATCTCTATAGTGTAGACATATGAGAATAGCTGTTAAAGACTATGAAAAACCTTGATGTTTTTCTTTTTCTTTTTCTTTTTGCTTTAGTGTATTGAACCTGGGGATACATAAATACAAAGCATGTACTCTACCACTGAACTACATCGCTTGCAGGGAAATTTCTATTTTCACAAATTCAAAACAGGAACGAATATTTTAAGTGTTATATTGTTTATTCATGCAGTAACTGAGAAACTAGATTTCAAATAGTATGAATCTAAAAGCTTTCAAGTTTTGGTGCTTAAATAACAAAAGACACAGCGGTAACTATAGCACATAATTTTAGCATCTGAAGGTGTATGATAGATCTTTTGGCCCAGTGTTTATTTCTAAATAATCTTCTAGTTATTATTGGCAAGATCAGGATAAAATCATGTCTTTGAACTGCAAATCAACATTGCTTATAAAATACTGTACAGAAAGGATTGCCATGACTAATTCATAGGAAAAGAAATGCCTGGGCAGAAAATGACTGTTATCCTATGAAGACAGGCTATCTTCTTTGAGCTATATCTTCAGGAAAGGTATTTAAGTAAAGTATCTGTATCAGGAAAAGGAATTTTATTTTTCTTTTTTGGGTCATACCCCATGATGCTTGGGGGTTACTCCTGGCTCTGCACTCAGGGATCACTCCTGGCAGTGCTTGGGTGAACAATATGGGATGACCAGGATAGATCCCAGGATGGCCATGTGCAAGACAAATGCCTACCCACTGTGCTATCACACTGGCCCTACCCACTGTGCTATTGCTCCGGCCCCCAAAGAATTGTTTTATTTGTCTGAAGTTTTGCCTCTGAGAGAACTTTATATAACTCTAAGAGTATATAAGAGTATGTAATAAGTATATGAGTATATATCTCTCAGAGTATATTATTTGGGGACATGATATTGTTTGACTCTTACAGATATTTTTATATGATTATTATAGTTGTCCATTTAAATTAGTAGATTTCTGTGTATTTTGGGAAAATACAATTGACTATGGTCAGGGCTTACTTCAGGAGATGCTCAGAGGACCAAATACAGTGCAGTAGTTAAACCTGGGCCAGCCCGAAGCAAAGCAAATGTTTTGAGGACTGTACTATCTCCCAACCTGCCACCTGTATTTTTTTTGTTTTGCTTTTAGGTCATACCCACAGTGCTCAAGGCTTACTCCTGGTTCTGCTCTCAGGGATCACTCATGGATTTAGGGGACTATATAAGGCAAGCAACCTAACCAGTGCACTACCTCTCTAGAAACCCCCACTTGTTTTTTTTTAACTTTTTTTAGGCGTTTTGGGTCTCACTCGGGTATGCTCAGGGGCCATACCTGTTTCTGCACTCAGGATCATACCTGGAGTACACAGGGAACATATGTGATGCTGTAATCTAACCCCGGTCATCCGTGTGCAAGGTAAATGCCCTACTCACACCCCACTTGTATCTTTAAAAGTTTTTTTTTATTCTACAGCTTATGACCACAGTGAATAGTGTCTTTATTATAATAAATGAAAAATGGGCTGTGATGCTTCTTATTATAGCTCAAAAATATAATTCGGTATCTTCAGTTGAACAGTTGTTATTTTTAAAAGGTATTTAGAGTCAAGGGATCATTTTACAGGAAATCATTAATCCAAACTGTAATATATTTATTTTTACCTAATTCAGGTATTCACTATTCTCTGAGCTTTGAAAAACCTCAATTTATTTGGCATAACATTTAGAAGGATGGAATGTATAGTATAAAATATGCGCGATCTTGTCTTTGATAGCATTTTACTTTTTGGTAAATTCTCTGGGCTTTCTTTCTCTGTGGTCATCCCATTAAATGGGATGACCTATTCCTGTTGCAATAGGAATAATATTATAAGGGAAAAATCATTTATGGTTGTGCCAAATAGTCTGATTCACTGTAGAAATAAAAATGATGTGTGCTATGATTAGCATGGCTAGACACAGAGGCTGCACTCCGAGCGCCCCACCTTCCCGGATTTCCCACTTTTTAAAATTAATTATCTTTTACATTTTTTTCTTTTTTGTTTTGTTTTTGAGTCAAACCCTGTTGTGCTCACAGCTTGCTCCTGGTTCTGCACTCAGGAATCACTCCTGATGGGGTTTAGGGGCCACATGGGGTGCAGGGGACCTAAAGGACCTAAAGCTCTTGGAAGGCAAGTTCCATATCGGCTGTACTATCTCTCCAGCCTCTCCGTTTTCTGGAAACGGAAAACGGAGGGACTGAAAAGATTCCTTTTTTTTTTTTTAAAGGAAAAAAGTGTTTTTTTTTTGCCCACTGTTTTCCATTGCTATATCACATTCTGAGATTACTCACACCCTGACAATCAGATTTCTTTCTTTCTTTTTTTTTTTTTTTCCTCCTCTGACACTACAGCAGTGTTCCAAAGTGAGTAATGTGCACCAACCAAAGTCGTATTGTGGGGACGCCTGAGTGATCTAGGAGGAACTTGTGAGCACTTTGGGACCAGTTTTCAGATTGTGGCACTTTTCTTGCATGTCGCCAATCCGATTTTGATCCCTACAAAGTCGGAGTCCAGCCAGGGAGTGATCCTTGAGTGCAGGGGCATGAATAGACTCTAAACTCCAGGGGAGTGGCCCCCAAATAACAACGGTAACAACAATTGCATAGATTTCTTGAAAAAAAATGGGAGAAGTACTGTGTGTGTTTTTTTCCAAAAAGGAGACAGAAGCCAAATAAGTGTACTAGAGTAAACAAAGGGAGTTTAACAAATATATTGTTGCAGTAACCCTTGATTTTTCTAAAACAATTTTCTGTGTAAGTTGAGTTAACTTGACTTTCAAAAAAAATTAAAGAAAAGGTTATCTTAGGAGAAATAACCTATTATATTTTACTGACCATTTTCTGTAATTTATAAATTCAGTCCAGCTCATGTCTGATTCCTTGATTAGATTTTCTCTTCAGTTTCCACTTTTCTCTTAGTGCCTAGATTATTGCATATTTAATGATTGGTAGATTACTAAAATCACTAAAACGTTTTTCTTGTGAAAATTTCCTTTTTTTGAGATCTAGATCTTCGATATAGAATTCAGTGGGCAACATGCACCAACCCATAGAACTAAATCTTCTATATAGATTTCAGATATCAAAAATTAAATTATTTTAGTAAGAAAATTTTTTGTTTTAACATTATAAGACTTTCAACTGACAGTTAACTGAAAAAGGGGAATTAATTTTGAGAAAATAAGTATTTGGCACATATGTGGACTATTAAATACAGACTAATTAATGTCTAACGGAAACAAATAACACAAAAAAAATTGTGGTTAAGTCATCACGGCACCAGTTATTTTTATCAGCCTCAGTTTTCATACTTGTGACTGTTCTCATTAAGTAGAATATTCTCATTAGCCTGGTATGTTATTACACTATCCTCAGAGATATGTTGGGTTGGTGTCCAGCTTATGGCGTAACTCCTTTACTAAAGAATCATAGTGTTCTTTCTCTTTTCTATCTTTTTTTTCCATCTCTCTCTGCCACATAACGTAAGAAATTATAAAGAAAACCCTAAAATGTATGTGGAATGTGGATAAAGCAGGGAGAGATTTGAAGCTGTGTAAATATGAAGAGGAATACATTTTAATCGCTCTAATAATAATAATAGCGCCTATTTTGAAATTAATGCTTACATTTTTTAATTATGGAAATTTCAATGCCCTTACTTCAAACTTTCATGAAATGCTGATTTCCATATCAAGTGAACCAGCAAATTCAACTTTGTAAAACTCTTTTCTTCAGTGACCTACTGTAATATCATCATGGGAAATCCTTTATAGTGCTGATTTTCTTCACCATTGCACAATTTAGTAGAACTATGCATTTTTTTTTTAATTTTTTTTTTTTTTTTTTTTGGGTCACACCCGGCAATGCTCAGGGGCTACTCCTGGCTCTGCACTCAGGAATTACTCCTGGCGGTGCTCGGGGGACCATATGGGATGCCTGGGATGGAACCCAGGCCGGCAGCAAAACGCCCTACCCACTGGGCTATCACTCCGGACCCTATGCATTGTTTTTAAAGTGAAGGTAAAATGCACTTTTATTTGTTATATTTCACATTGTACTTTTCCAAGCAGTCTTAGCTATAAACCAGATCAGTGAAGGAAACCCATTTGCTGTCTGTGACTGGAAATTCTACAATTTCTAAAAGCTGGAACTACTTGGGAGTGGCATTTGAAATGTGTCATAGAGGAGATAATAACTTCAGTTTCCCCTTAAAATCTGGCCCACACAAAATTCTAAAATGGTTATATATGTTCAAATGCTCTGATTTCTTAAGCATTTCTAAATTGGAAAATGAATGGCATATTGCAAAATTTATGTAAACTTCAATTAGATGAAACATTTGTAGTACATACTAAGAGCTCCATCACTCAGGGATTCTGAGGAACATATTGTGGTTGCTCATAGAAAACTCTTCCTTTGGCTTAAAAACCATGGTTTTCCCTTCCTTAAAGTGTTTTTAATTTGCAGGTGACTGCAAAATCAGGTTCACATTCTTCTCAAAAACACATAAAATAGTTCCTTGTAGAGCACTAGCACTAAAAATAGAAGAGCTTATTTTGGTTTATGGCTACTGAAAATTATAACATTTAAAAGAGAAAAAGGAGAGTTAAATTGCTATGTTAGCTAAAGTCTTACCTTGGCTATATAAATATGCTATATTTAGCCTATAAGAAATTATATTTAGATTTCTTTGCATGAATTAAAAAGGAAAGTACTATTTTTGAGTGCTCTTACGGAATTTCTCATCATCTATTTGTCTTTTCATTTTTTATGTGATTAAAAAAAAAGAAATCTATAACCTAATTGTGATGCAATATCTGTTCAGGTTCTTAGCTTTCTCCAGAGTTTTAAAAATATATGTATTCTTGACTTTTTGATTGTAGTTTACTTATTACCATACTTTCTTTTAATTCCCTTTCATTTCTTCTATTTTAATCTTACATGACTATGATAAAAAAATGCCTATCATTGTTTTGGAAATGTTCATTAACTTTCATTTCAAACCTAGTGGGTTTTTCTTATTCTTCTTTTTTTTTTTGCCTTTTTGGTACACCCAGCAACGCTTAGGGGTTACTCCTCACTCTTCACTCAGAAATTACTCCTGGCGGAGCTTGGGGGACCATATGAGATGCCGGGACTCGAACCCTGGTCGGCTGCATGCTAGGCAAAAGCCCTACCCGCTATGTTATCACTCTGGCCCGGTTTGTTCTTTCTGTGTCCCACTTTGTTATGTTCAGGGGTTACTCCTGGATCTGTACTCAGGAATTACTCCTGGTGCTGCTCAATGAACCACGTAGTATACTGAGGATCAAGGATCTATGCAGACTCCCTGCTCACTGTGCTATTGATCTGGACCCAAAACAAATGGGATTATCTTACTCTATAAATCACTCTTTAAACAGTGACTAAGATACAAAGGCAGTCCACAGAATGGGAAAGAATATTCACCCAATACTCATCTGATAAGGGGTTAATATCCAGGATATATTAGGCACTGATAGAACTTTACAAGAAGAAAACAAACAACCCCATCAAAAAATGAGGAGAAGAAATGAACAAAAACTTCAGCAAGGAAGAAATTCGAATGGCCAAAAAACATATGAAAAAATGTTCATCATCACTAATCATCAGAGAGCTGCAAATCAAAACAACAATGAGATATCATTTTACACCACAGAGACTGGCACATATTCAAAAGAGCAAGAACAACAAGTGATGGAGTGGATGTGGGGAAAAAGGGGACACTCATCCATTGTTGGTGGGAATGCCGGCTGGTACAGCCTTTCTGGAAAACAATATGGACATTCCTCCAAAGACTAGAAGTTGAACTCCCATTTGACCCAGCCATACCACTCCTGGGAATCTACTCTGGGAAACCAAAAATACCATCCCTACTTTTATGTTCATAGCAGCATTATTCACAATAGCCAGAATATGGAAGCAACCAGAGTGCTCTAGAATCGATGAGTGGATAAAGAAGCTTTGGTACATCTACACAATGGAATACTATGCAGCTGTTAGGAAAAATGAAGTTACAAAATTTGCCTATAAATGGATGGACATCTATCACTATCACTATCTTCCCGTTAATCATCTATTTGCTAGAGAGAGCACCAGTAATATCTCCATATGTCCTGTCTCATGCTAGTAGAACCCAAAGGCATCCGCTTGCTCCAGGAACATAAAGAGCCTCAAACCATTATATCAGGTCACAGGAATGACCTAATATAAATGTTACTGGTATTTGGCATATCAAATACTACATGAGCAGCTTGCCAGGCTTGCCGTGCTGTGACATACTGTTGTAGTCACCTCTAAATAAAGCATTTATTGATGAACTGCGCCAGCCACTAAGCGGCCGTGCGAGCCGGGCTGTGATAGTCTGTTCTGCTGGTGGAGTTGTGACGAGAGGGAAGTCCAGATGTGGAAAATGGCGGGCCCCCATGGAGTAGGGGGTCGTCTGGCTTGTTGTGAGGCTCTGCTGGGGTGGCAGTCTATTGATGGCCACAGCTCGTTGCTGGGCTTCTATATGAGGCATTTCATTTTGAATTACTTGATCTGTAATTACATGGAGAAGATTATGTTGAGTGAAATTAGCCAGAAGGAGAGAGACAGATACAGAATTACTCCATTTATTATTATGATGCCAATATCCAAGGTCAAGTGAAACATGCCGTTGTATCAGGAGGTCTTGTCAAAGGTGGAAATGATCACAAACGTGTGGGAGTCAGAGGCTAGGTAAGACAGAAAATGGAACAGTGTGCTAACAATTGTTGAGAGTACTAATAACAACCTAGAACTGAGCATTAAATAGAGGCAAAAGATACACATGACAACCCTTTAATGTATGTTCTGTAATCCATAGTCTGGAAGGGAAGGAAAAGAGAAAGAGAGAGAAAGGGAAAGAAATAAAGAACATGCCATGGAGGGAGGGCTGGGGGAGGGAGAGGGAACTGGGGCCTATGGTGGTGGGAGATGGGCACTGGTGGCGGGATGGGTGCTGGAACACTGTATGACCAAAACCCAAATATGAACTTTTTATTTATTTTTTTTTTTTTTATTATACCACAGTGAAACATACAATTACAAAGGTGATCATAATTGGTTCTTGGTAATACAGTATACCAGCACCCATCCCTCCACCAGTGCCCCGCTTCCACCACCAATCCCCCCCCTCCTGCCCACCCCCATGCTGCCTTAATAGCAGGTACCCCAGTTTCCTCTCTTTCTCTCTCTGTCTCTCTCTCTGTCTCTGCATATCTCTGCCTCTTATTTTACACATTGTGGCTAGCCCTGCAGGTATTTAGAGTTTATCACTTAAGTCTCTTTGTGTATATTCAATGGTGAGTCTTAATCTGCCAATACCATTTCCCACATTTAGTAAAACACTGGTATCTCAAATATGAACTTTTTAATTGAATATCTTTGTATTTGTAAAAATAAAAAAAAATAAAAACTTAAATAAAAGGAAAAAAAAATAAATCACTCTTTAAAGGTTGTCACATGTAGCAGAGCCATAGCATAGCAGGTAGGGAATTAGCCTTGCATGTGGCTGAACCAGATTTGTTCTTCGGCATTCTGTGTGGTCCCTTGAGCACTACTAGGAGTAATTCCTGATTGTAGGGTCAGGAGTAATCCCTGAGCATTTCTGATTGTGACCCAAAAAAGCAAAAAGAAAGAAAGAAAGAAAGAAAGAAAGCAAGAAAGGAAGGAAGGAAGGAAGGAAGGAAGGAAGGAAGGAAGGAAGGAAGGAAGGAAGGAAGGAAGGAAGGAAGGAAGGAAGGAAGGAAGGAAGGAAGGAAGGAAGGAAGGAAGGAAGGAAGGAAGGAAAGGAAGGAAGGAAGGAAGGAAGGAGGAAGGAAGGAAGGAAGGAGGAAGGAAGGAGGAAGGAAGGAAGGAAGGAAGGAAGGAAGAAGGAAGGAAGGAAAGAAGGAAGGAAGGAAAGAAGGAAGGAAGGAAAGAAGGAAGGAAGGAAAGAAGGAAGGAAGGAAAGAAGGAAGGAAGGAAGGAAGGAAGGAAGGAAGAAGGAAGGAAGGAAGGAAGGAAAGAAGGAAGGAAGGAAGGAAGGAAGGAAAGAAGGAAGGAAGGAAAGAAGGAAGGAAGGAAGGAGGGAAGGAAGGAAGGAGGGAGGGAAGGAAGGAAGGAAGGAGGGAAGGAAGGAAGGAAAAGAAGGAAGGAAGGAAGAAGGAAGGAAGGAAGGAGAAGGAAGGAAGGAAAGAAGGAAGGAAGGAAAAAAGGAAGAAGGAAGGAAGGAAGGAAGAAGGAAGGAAGGAAGGAAGGAAGGAAGAAGGAAGGAAGGAAAGAAGGAAGGAATGAAGGAAGGAAGGAAAGAAAGAAGGAAGAAGGAAGGAAAGAAGGAAGGAGGAAGGAAGGAAGGAAGGAAGGAAGGAAGGAAGGAAGGAAGGAAGGAAGGAAAGAAGGAAGGAATGAAGGAAGGAAGGAAAGAAAGAAGGAAGAAGGAAGGAAAGAAGGAAGGAGGAAGGAAGGAAGGAAGAAGGAAGGAAGGAAGGAAGGAAGGAAGGAAGGAAGGAAGGAAGGAAGGAAGGAAGGAAGGAAAGGAAGGAAGGAAGGAAGGAAGGAAGAAAGGTGTCACATGTATTTCCAATCATTCACTAAAAATTCTAACTTTCACATTCTTCTAAGACTCCTTCTCTTTTTGGGGCTGTGGGGAGGAAATGTGGGGTACACCTAGTAATAGTCAGGGATTACTCCTGCTTCTGTTCTTAGGAACCACCTCTGGTGGTGTTAGGGTGCCTTATGGGATGCTGGGGATCCAACTTGGGTCAGCAATTTGCAAGGAAAGTGACTCATCTATCATCTACTGTATTATCTCTCCAGCCCCTCATAAGAGTTTAAGAGGTAAATTTCAAACTGAAACCTAATGTTATGACATAATTTTTCAAATTCTTAGCTCAAGTAGTACCAGGTGAAAAATAAATTTCTTATAGGGAATGTTCCCCTATGATCTTCTAAAATGAATCAATATTGTATATATATGTACATGTGTGTATGTGTGTTTATACACGTATACAACTTTACGCACCATGCTTTACAGTAATGTTAATGATAGGGTTTCATGCATAGAATGCTCCAATACCAAGTCTTTTATTAGACTGTCTCCCACCTCTTTACCTACACCCCTCCCTCCAGTTCCCTACCATGGTAAGCACAGTTTTTCAGACCAGTTTTTGGATTCTGTTGCCTTTGTTCATTTGTTTTTCCTTACTGTTTCTTTCTAGTCCACATGTAAAAGAGATCTTTCTTTATCTATTCCTTTACATCTGATGTACTTCAGCAGCATAGTATTCTCAGATCTATCCAGGTGGCATCATATTGCATGACTTCATCTTTTCTTACAGTCAAGAACTATGCTTCATAGTTTCTTTAACCACTCATCTGTTCTTGGATGCTTTACTTTTTTGGCTGTTGTGAGTATTGCTTTGGTGAACATAAGACCACAAATATCTTTTCTGAATAGAGATTTTAGACCATTGAGGTAGATACAAAGATATAAAATTGTGGGGCCAGAGTGATAGTTCAGCATGTATGGCACTTGCCTTGCACAAGGCAAACCCAAGTTCCATCCCTGGCATCCCAAATAGTCCCCTGACCACTGCCAGGAGTAATTACTGAAGGCAGAACCAGGAGCAAATCAAGAGTACAGTCAAGTGCCCCAAAACAAGGAATAAAATTACTTGGTGGAATATGGAAACCCTATTGTTAGTATTTGAAAAGTGTTCTGATAAGTATATTTCTAAATTACTTAAAAATAGCTTTTAGAGGGCTGGAGCAATAGTCCAGCAGGGAGGGTGTTTGCCTTGCACGTGGCCCACCAGGGTTTGGTCCCCGGCATCTCATACGGTCCCCAGAGCACTTTCAGTAGTAATTCTGACTGCAGAGCCAGAAGTAACCCCTGTGCATCACTGGGTGTGACCCAAAAAAGAAAAAAAAAAGCTTTAGAGGGCTGGAGTGATAGTACACCTGGTAGGGCATTTGCATTGTGTGCA
Source organism: Cryptotis parvus (assembly GCA_021461705.1). Classification (NCBI taxonomy): domain Eukaryota; kingdom Metazoa; phylum Chordata; class Mammalia; order Eulipotyphla; family Soricidae; genus Cryptotis; species Cryptotis parvus. The sequence continues at coordinate 25,918 of JAJIBD010023593.1, read as the reverse complement.
GCCAACCTAGGTTCAATTCTCAGAATCCCATATGGTCCTCCAAGCACCGCCAGGAGTAACTCCAACTTGTAGAGCAAGGAATAGCCTCTGAGTATTGCCAGGTGTGACCCAAGATATAAAAAAGCTTTTAATATAAAAAAGCTTTTATATAAATATTAGATTGTAGTGTGAGAAAATAAAAAGTTAACAAAACACGGTACCGAATGATAGCACAGTGGGTAGGGCATTTACCTTTCAAGCAGCTGACCTGGGTTTGATCCCTGGCATCCCATATGGTTCCCAAGCACCACCAGGGAGTAATTCCTGAGTGCAGAGCCAGGAGTTAACCCCTGAGCATCGCTGGGTGTGAAACCAAAAGGGAAAAAAAAAAAGTTGATGCTGGAAATTAACCCAACATTTTGGACTCTGTCAATTTTAAGTGCTGCACTGGATAAAAGTCCTATCTCGAACCATAGACAATATTTAATGTCTATGTGGGAGGAGAAAATGAACTCAACAAACAAACCTAACAAGATTTAAAGAACCAAAGATTTAAAGACTGTATGAATCATGTGCTCTGAGTAACTCCAACTGAACTGTGAACGTGTCATGCAACACGTATCAACTACAGTCCTAGTGGGTCAGCTGGCCTTACATAAAACTGACTCAGTGAAGCATATGTAACAGTGCTTGGATAGAGTCTAACTCATTTGTTTTATGTACACGAGGGACTATTATAGTATATTAGTAAGAAAATTAACAGCCATAATAAAACAAAGAAATAAACGGTCAGTATGCCAACAATGAAAACAGTTCCTCATTTGTCAATATTGCAAACAGAACCAAACTGCTGTTTAATGAAATCATTTTTCAAAAATTTTATTGGATTCTATTTTGATATAAAACAATATTTGATGCTTATTAAATTTAATTTAAGCCACTTTAGAGCTCTACACTTTAATGAAAAACATTCATCTCAATAACTTCCTGCAAAACCAATGACTGCATGATCTTTAATGTAAAGCTTTTTTTTATGTTATATTGCTCAGGAACCAACTTTATTTGGAAAACTTCATGCAGAGAATAGCAATATGTCACATGTAACTGCTTTGAGCCACAGAGATGATACAGAGGATGAAGTGCTTGCCTTGCATATGTAACTATTTTGATCCATGAAAAATTTAAAATATTTCTGTTTTTGGTTCCCTAAACAAATAGCAATCAGAAAAAATTCCAGTCATGATTTGTTAACATTTCTATTACCTTCAATTATTATTGAAACATTTAAATGAATTTGTGTTCCATTCCATTACACCCTAACTTTTTAAAAAATATGTGTAGTGGCAAAAGATAGTGACAAATGATAGTACAGCAGGTAAGGTAAGTACAGCAGTTAGGAGATAGTATAGCAGGTAAAGTGCTTGCCTGGAATGTGAATAAATGGGATTCTATCCCTGGCAACCCATTATGTTTCCCTGAGCCCACTACATAGATAGATAGATAGATAGATAGATAGATAGATAGATAGATAGATAGATAGATAGATAGATAGATAGATAGATAGATAGATAGATAGATAGATAGATAGATAGATAGATAGATAGATAGATAGATAGAGAGAGAGAGAGAGAGAGAGAGAGAGATAGATAGATAGATAGATAGATAGATAGATAGATAGATAGATAGATAGATAGATAGATAGATAGATAGATAGATAGATAGATAGATAGATAGATAGATAGATAGATAGATAGATAGATAGATACACTGTAGAGATAGACAACGAGTTGAAGGCCATGCTTGGTAAACTGAAAATCTGATTCAATTCCCAGAACCACATGTTTCCCCAAGCACCGGAAAGCAATGACCATCAAATGGTGAGTAACATACCTCACTACATCTACATGTTACCATATTGTCAGTTTTTAAGTGTATAATTTTCATTTTTCCCTTTATTGATCTTAAAAGCCTAGTTCTATAATAATTTCATTGTCAGAAACCATTCTTTGATAGGCCCAAAGGGAACACTGTTCTCTGAGTTCTAACATTATGTCTATACCTTGAGTCCTTTCTATTTAGAAATGAATCGTGCAACTATAAAATTTTATTTCCATCTATAACATAATTTCCATAAATATTTATTCTATTTTATTATGTGTTGCCTGGAATTCACCAAAGCGCTCACAAATGTAATGCTCCACCACTGGGCTACATCCTTGGTCCTTCTATAAGTATTTAAATACTGTCTTTTACCAGTACTAAAGTTTGTTCAAAAGTCTGATCAGAGTCTAATTTTCTTTTTTTGTTTTGGTTTTAGGTTACACCATGCTTTGTTAAAGTCTTACTTTTTGGCTCTGCATTAAGGGATCATTCTTGATGGTGCTTGAGGGATCATATGGATGAATGAACCATTGTTGATCACATTCAAAGCAAAAGCATCATCCATTATACTATCTCTGGCCTGAGAGTCTCTCCTTAAGAAGTTGCATGGTACATTTTTCTATATGCCCAAAGATTTCAAGACTTGTTATTTTACCAAATCATGCCATGGGGTTAATTATTCAAGGTAGATATTCTTTTTTTTGCTTTAACCCCATGATGCTCAGGGGTTACTCCTGGCTCTGAAGTCAGGAATTACTCCTGGCAGTTCTTGTGGGACCATATGGGATGCCGGGACAGAACCTGGGTTGACTGAGTACAAGGAAAACACCCTACCTGGTCGATATTCTTTTTTTTTTTATAATTTTATTATACCATGTGAGATATACAATTACAAGGATGCTCATAATTGGGTCTTGCCATACATTACTCCAGCACCCATCCCTCCACCAGTGCAAAATTTCCACCACCCATATCCCAAACATGCCCCCACTACCCAAATCCTGCCTGCTCCTATTGCAGGCACATTTTACTTCTCTGTCTCTTTGTCTCTGTTCCTGTATTTCTCTCTCTCTCTCTCTCTCTCTCTCTCTCTCTCTCTCTCTCTCTCTCTCTCTCTCTCTCTTTCTCTCTCCTCTTTTATACTTTGTGGCTTGCCCTACAGATACTAACGATGTATGATGTCTCTATGTGAATATTCAATAGTGAGTTCTAGTGTGACATCATAATTCCTCAATCCCCATAACCTCTCCAGTTTGTTGCAATTAGAAGGATCATTACAGTGCATACATGAGAAAGATCCTAGGAAGGACCTGGTGCTAAAATCTGTTATAGTCTAAGACTGATGCACGGCCGGAGCAGCAGTGTGCCAAAACACATGTGGAACTGGAGTATCTGTCTTTTGGCGGTTGGTTGTGGTAGCTGGGATCACAGGGCCATGCCCACTGAACTGGAGTCTGAGGAATGGGTGGAGGGGCCCAAATCCCCTCTCCAAGTCCAGCCAGCGTGGCCGTCTGCATACTGAGCAAGCCCTAGGAGTTATGTAGGACATGGCCAGGGGCTGGCTGAGCCTTTACTTGGTAGATATTCTTGAATTAAATATACTCTTTCAAATTCTTTATTTTTTAAAGAAAAGTTTTCTAGTTATAGTTACTTAAAATTCTCAAACTATTTTAATTAGTAATTGTATCTATAACTAGAATTATGTTTGTCTTTTTAATATTTTTAGAACTTTTTAATCAGCATAAATAACTGAGTTAGAAAATCATAAATTATTAAGTTTCAGGCATGAACTATTGCCTACCAATCGCTCATTAGTGTCTTTTCCACTAAAGTCCCTGATTTACAATTACATATAATTATTTTTGTTTGGTTTTTCTGTGTACTCATCCATATGCCAGATCTTATTTCTCTGTCTTCAATATTGGTCACATTATTTAAGTGACCAATTTTCCCCCACTTTTTTTTTTTTTTTTTTTTTTTGCTTTTTGGGTCACACCCGGCAATGCTCAGGGGTTACTCCTGGCTCTGCACTCAGGAATTACTCCTGGCGGTGCTTGGGGGACCATATGGGATGCCGGGGGATCGAACCCGGGCCGACACTGGCCGGGCGGCGTGCAAGGCAAACGCCCTACCCGCTGGGCTATCGCTCCGGCCCCATCCCCCACTTTTTAAGATTTCCTTATTTTGTCTTCCCATTCATCAATTTGCTCAAGTAGGCACCAGTAACATTTCCATATGTCCTGTCATATGCTAGAGTAGCCCAAGGGCATCTGCTCACTCCATAAAATCATTCCTTTAGGTCATGGGAATGAGGTCTATAATGGTTACTGTTTTTTTTTGCATATCAAATACAACACGGGTAGCTTGCCAGGCTCTGCTGTGTGGGTGGTATACTCTCAGTAGTAGACTCTCATCTAGTGCATTTTTAATAACTCGTGCATTAGTAACTTTATTACGGCCTTATTATTCTGCCTGAGACTTTTTCTTTTTTTTTTTTTCTTTTTGGGTCACACCCAGTGATACTCAGGGGTTACTCGTGGCTCTGCACTCAGGAATTACCCCTTGCAGTGCTCAGAGGACCATATGGGATGCTGGGAGTCAAACCTGGGCTGGCAGCGTGCAAGGCAAGCTCCCTGCCCACTGTACTATCTCTCTGCCCTGGCCCCTTGTTTTTTGGCTTTATGGGTCACACCCAGCAATGCTCAGGAATTATTCCTGGCTTTGCTTGGAGAACTATATGGGATGCCGGGGACCAAACTCAGGTCAGCTGCACATACAGGCAAACGCCCCTACCTGATGTACATGCTCTAGCCCCATGGATTGACTGGTTTACTATACTCTCAATAATAGATGGCATTTTCACTCATTATTTTGATAAAAAAAAAATAATTCACCTTGATTATTTAAAAATGTATGCAAATTTGCATGTATAGTCCAAATAAAATTGGGATCTGGAGCAATAGTCCATCAGGTAGGGCATTCGCCTTGTATGCAGCGACCAGGGATTAGTCCTTGGCATCCCACATGGTTCCCCAAGCACTGCCAGGAGTAATTCTTGAGCACAGAGCCAGAAGTAATCCCTGAGTATTGTCAGGTGGTCGAAAAAAATATATCAGAAGTTCTTTTCTTTTTTTCTTTTTGGGTCATACCCGGCAATGCTCAGGGGTTACTACTGGCTCTGCACTCAGGAATTACTCCTGGTGGTGCTCAGGGGACCATATGGGGTGCCCATATGTATACATGAAAATCCATGAAAATCTTTGTAATCCATGAAAGAATAAATTTCTTTCACTTATGTCAATGAATTTGTGGTAATTTCTATAGGAAAGCGCTTCTTGTGGGTATATGTATTTATATATATAATAATGTATGAGTGCTCAAGATATGTCTGCATAATTTCAGAGATCCCTGGGGTTTTATTTTTAATCCTATTCATTCATATTCAGGTCAGTTCTGGTTATTGTTATCCCAGAATTGAATCCTGACTGCTAACATTCGAAAGTTCATGGAGCTGTCCTTTCACCTCCTTTTCAGATCTCACTTTGAATCTTTTTCTTTCAGTGGAACAGGCCCTAAACAAGGCCTGGTTTCCTCAGCTACTCTCAAATAAACATAAGACCAGTTTGATTCCATTGAATACCTATTGCTATTTTGACTATATGCTGGTTGACATTGACCGAGAATGTGGAAAGATAGGTTTACAGCTGAATCTCAACAAAACTATGTTCATGAAAAATTAACTAGTTCCAGAGGCCCCGTTCACTTGCAATGGAACAGACATCTCTGAATGCAGCAGTTATGTGTACCTAGGTCGAGAAGTCAACATGATGAACGACCTAAAACATGAGCTGTGCAGGAGGAAGAGAGAGCAGCATGGAATGCCTTCAAAGGCATCAAAGAAATAGCTAAAAAAGACAAAGAACCTCCAGCTCCAGGCACATCTCTTCAACTCCACTGTTCTCCCTGCTTAACATATGCCTCAGAGACCTGGGCCCTACAAAAGCAGGATGAGAATGCTATTGGGTCTCTCAAAGAGGAATCAAAAGAGCTATGCTCCCCCTCCATTTTGTCGGAGCCTGGTGGACCCACCCAGGAGCTGCCCGGGAACCAGTATGCAGAGCCGCCAGCGGCTGGGGAGACTGGAGCCGGCTCGCGCCGAGCCCAGCTGGCGATGGGATCCCGAGGAGGTCAGATGGGTTTTGGGTGTTGGCCCATCACCTCTGGGGGTCCCGGAAGCAGCCGGATGAAACTTCGCCCATCACACTAGCCACCATCTTCACTGTCCGGACACTGAGAAACTGCCTCACGACCAGATCAACAGAGCAAAACCAGTTCGAGCCCAGATCGGGCGGCCGCAAAGCGGCCGCGCGGTCCACTAAAATAGTGAAACAGTAATGTCTTTTAATGCACTGTATTCCACGAAGAGCAGGAAAGTTTATCGGGAAGGAGATATAAAGACGAAAGAAATGACATACAGAATCTGCCAAGTAGTTGAGGTGTGGGAGGGGGGGAGGGAGGTGGGGACATTGGTGATGGTAGATGGGTTTGGGTGGAGGGATGGGTGTTGGAACACTGTAGATCCAAAACTCTACATGAGCATCTTTCAATTGTATGTCTAAAATGGTGTAATAATATTTGGGGGAAAATAATAAAATAAAATTAAAAAAAAAGAGCTATGCTTGGAATATCAGGCCTCACTCAACTGAAAGAAGGAATCCAGAGCTCCGACCTCTGTCACTGTTCCAGAGTCAGGGATGCTGTCTCATTTGCCAAGGCATCGAAAATCAGATGGGCTGGACATGTAGGGCTGGACATGTAATGCGATGTGGAGATGACTGCTGGACTAGAGCCGTTACCAACTGGATCCCATGGGACGTCAAAAGATCACGTGACTGCCCACCTACAAGATGGTCAGACTTCTTCATCAAGATCCTGAATAAACGGTTTGAGGCTCTTCGTATTCCTGAAGCAAGCAGATGCCATTAGGCTACACTGGAGCGTGATACGGTCAAATGGAAATGTTACTGGCACCCACTCGAGGCAAATCGATGAATAACGGGATGTCACGTGATCAAGTGATTTTGACTATGGTTTTTCCCTCATAAATACAAATAGCATGCAAATTTGGAAATTGTTTTTTTGTGTCGTAAAAGTAGTTGGTGTCTTTCAGTATTAAGACTAAATTGGGACCTGGGAGCCAGAGTGATAGCACAGTGGATAGGGCGTTTGCCTTGCATGCTGCCGACCCAGGCTCGATTCCCGGCATCCCATATGGTCCCCAGGGACTGCCAGGACTTATTCCTGTGAAAAGAGCCAGGAGTAACCCCTGAGCATTGCTGGGTGCCCCCCCAAAAAAAAACTAAATTAGAACCCAAAACAATTAAAGGGACTGATCATATGCTGTGTATGTGGGAAGTCCAGATTGGATCCCTGCACTGTATGTTCCATAAGCACCACTTGGAGCCCTGAGCACCAGAATCAGTATTCAGATTTCTCAGAGTCCATCCTTCTCCCCTGGGAGATCTAACTGGGAGAGTCTTGGCCTCTCCAGTTAGTGTTGTGATAGAAGATCAATTTAAAAGTTTCCTGGCTGGCTCAAAAACATGGTGTTTATAAATAATTGATCTCTTGATCACTTGAATCCCGTTATTCATTGATTTGCTCGAGCTGATGCCAGTAACATTTCCATTGGACTCTATCACGTGTCAATGTAGCCCAATGGCATCTGGTTGATTCAGGAATATGAAGAGCCTCAAACTGTTCATTCAGGGTCTTGACAAAGAAGTCTGACCATCTTGTAGGTGGGCGGCCACGTGATCTTTTGACATCCTGTGGGATCCAGTCCGTGATCGGCTCTAGTCCAGCAGTCATCTCCAAATCGCATTACATGTCCAGCCCATCTGATTTTCCATGCCTTGGCAAGCGAGACAGCGTCCCTGTCTCTGGAACAGTGATAGAGGTCGGAGCTCCAGATTTCTTCTCTCACTTGAGTGAGGGCATGATATTTCAAGCATAGCTCTTTTGGTTCCACTCTGGGAGACCCGAATAGCATTCTCATCCTGCTTTCGTAGGGCTCAGGGATAATGGTGGAGTTGAAGAGATGTGCTTGGAGCCGGAGGTTCTTTGTCCTTTTAGCTATTTCTTCGATGCCTTTGAAGGCATTCCATGCCACTCTCTTCCTCCTGAGCAGCTCAGGTTTTAGGTCACTCATCACGTTGACTTCTCGACCTAGGTACACATAACTGCTACATTCAGAGATGTTTGTTCCCTTGAGAGTGAATGGGGCCTCTGGAACTAGTTCATTTTTCATGAACATTGTTTTGTTTAGATTCAGCTGTAGACCTATCTTTCCACATTCTCAGTCGAAGTCAGCCAGCATTTGTGCCACTTGGCTAATGCTTGGTGTTATTAGAACCATATCATTGGCAAAGCGGAGGTGGTGTAGTTGCTGACCGTCTATCTTCACTCCCATTCCTTCCCATTCTAATTGTTGCATGACGTTCTCGAGGGTGGCACTGAAGAGTTTTGGTGAAATGGTATCACCCTGTCGAATCCCTCTTTTGACATCAATGATCACTTTTTTGTAGAATGGTGAGATCCTGGTGGTGAATCCGTAATACAGCTCACGAAGGATCTCGATGTATTGGGTTTGAACGCCCTGCCAAATAATTGATCACAGTTACAGATTTCATAAAAGTTTCTACATGTAACAGAAATTTCCCAAAGAAAAGAATTAGCAATAAAGAAAATTTTAAAATATTTCCTGCATTTGGAGTTGATGAGCATCCCATATTCAAAGAGTCATAGACATATTTTCACAGTGAATGAAAAATGAACTCACATTGTGACATATTTATTGTATTTATGAATACTAAGGGCAAAGAAAAGATTTTACACAAGAGAAAATGACAACTTATAAACTCTTTTTACATATATTCTGCTCTGCATCTTCCTGTGAGAACTGTAAATGGGAAAGTTTTGCAGATGATAAGTCACTCACTTTGTGACAATCTATTGTCACATTCTAAACTTTTAAATTGATCTTCTAATACATTTGCATTTCTTCTAATAATTTATGTTTTCTCTTTTTTAACTTTATTCTAGTGAAGAATTTCTGAACATCATCTCCCAATCTTTCAATGAGGCTATCCTTATTTTGTAGCTCTTTTATATCCTGTGAAACTTTCTTTTTCAGGACTTTCAGTTCCATTTCTCGTGGTCACAACCTTCTTCTACATCTCATAGGATACTATTGATAGTGTTTTCATTTAAAGTATTATTTTTATGGGCCAGAGAGATAGTATAAAGGTTAAGATACCTGACTATTCATGCAGCTGTTACACAACACAGGTTCAATTTATGGCATCATATGTATGGTTGCCCCAAGCACTGCTAGATGTGACCATTGACTACTGCCATTTGTGACCTCCGCAAATTTTTTTTTGGTGGGGACATAACCAGCATTACCCAGGGGTTACTCCTGACTCTGCCTTCAGGAATCACTCCTGGTGGTGCTTGGGGACATATGGATGGTGGGGGTCAAACTCATGTTGACTGTGTACAGAGCAAAAATGCCCTAACCTCTGTACTATAACTCTGATACCCAAATCAAAAAGCTTTTTTAAGTATTATTTTTCTGATTAGTCTTTCTTTTAAATTGTTGCTTCTGCATGAACACTCAATCTCTCTCTGCCCTCCCCCTCCCTGTCCCTTCCTTTTATGTGCATTTCTCAGCAATCTGATGGATAATTCCTAGAAGAGAGTAAAGAGAATTCCTTGGTTTTTGATGACTCTGATTGCATATATTGTCACAGACAATAGAGTTTATCAGAAGCCTTAGATTTTTCTTTTCTTTCAAAATCTGCTGGACAATCTCAGAGATTTCAACATTTATCACTAGTAAATATATGACCATCAATTCTATCACCTTTGGGGCTAGAATGATAGTACAGAGGGCAGGGCATTTGCCTTGCGTGCTGTTGACCTGGATTCGATCTTCGGCATCCTATAAATTCCATAAACACCACCAGAATTAATTCATGAGTTCAGAGCCAGGAATAAACCCTGAACATCTCCAGGTGTGTCCGAAAAGGACAAAAGAAAAGAAAAACTATAATTTTTTTTTAAGTATCTGGTTCCTTGTGTGTGATTTCAGATATATTTTGTCCTGTTCTCTCTGGAAAATAAACATCTAGGGCTCTACAGGGAGGAAGGCATGTTTCCAAGAAAGCAAACATAAAGTAATTTGTGCTCCTGTTTCTCACTCTGCTTTCACTTTTTTGCCCTTATCCCCCATCCATAAGGTAAATTCTTCCAGTTTTAGGCACTTGAACATTCCACAATGCAAGCTGTGTTTGTTCTCAGTTTTTCACTTTTATTGATTTTGGATATTGTTTGTCAGGTCTGATAAATCCTTTGACTTTTCTAGTTTCAAAAAATTCTTATTTCTCTTTGTCATTGTACGAATATAATTAAAAAATTCCTTTCTATATGTTTTTATTTGGGGGTCACAGCTGACTGTGCTCAGGCCTTACTTCCAGCTCTGTACTCAGGGACAACTCCTGGCAAGACCATATGGAGTGCCAAGGAATAAACCAAGTTTGGCCAGTATCACCTCTCCAGTACTTTCATACTTGGGAATAAGAAGAATTAGGTGCAGGATCATCATACTTAAATGATTCTAAAATTTTAAGCTATTTGTTGAATCTGTTAACTCTTAATATGTTCAATATCTGTTGTAAGATGTGACATTAATGAGAATGTGATTTCTATGTTCCTTATCTCTGCTATATATAGATATAAAAATAAAGAACATAGTAATAAGTCTCTTTTTAAAAAAGGTGCTGAGGGGTCAAAGTGTAAGTACAATACATAAGGTACTTGCCTTGTACTCGACTGACCCAGGTCCGATGCCCAGTATATCATATGGTCCCCTGAGCCACCAGGAGTGATCACTGAGCTCAAAACTGGAGTAAGTCCTGACCACCACTGGTTGTGATCCCCCAAAACAAAATTAAACTGCTGGATCTTATAAAGTATATACTTAGTCATTATAATAGGGATTCCATTTTATGTTAAAATAATCAAAGGTGAAATACATTTTTAATATTGTGTTTAAGGTCTTTTTTCTTACTTTGATCATTTGCATATTCACCTGTTCCTTCTGTGGTAGAGATTCTAACCAAGGGAAATTTCACCACATAGTGACATTTAGCAACGTCTGGAGTTCTTTTTGGTTGTTACAAAGAGGATTGCTGCTGGCATGTTATAAGATAAAGACCAGGGATGCTGCTACATTCCAAACTACACAAGACAAAACACGGCTGCAAAGAACTATCTAACAAAAAATATTTATAGTGCTGAGGTTGAGAAACCCTACCTCCTAAGCAACACAGCATGTGTTCTCAGCAAGAATAACATTGCATTTAGGAAGCAAAAAATTGATTCTTGGTTGTTGGAGGATGTGTTTTGTTACTTCAACAATTTGTGGTCTTTCAAAAGGCTTTGGTTCAAAAACAAAGAACAGCTTTGGTTCAAATTGTAAATTTATATGTATTATATATATATATATGTGTGTGCATATATATATTCGCACAAATATATATGTATATGTATGTTAGAATTTTATGTAGAAACTTTTTTGTTTAAATGCTTGAAGAAATTTCTTTAGGAAGGATAGAAAAATATAGAAGAGAAATTAAAAATAATACAAAGAAAGAGAAGAAAACAAGACGAGACAAGACTGCTCTAGGCCGGAATGTGACTCAGCTATAGAACTCACACCTTACATATGTGATGCTTGGGTTTGATTCCTGGCAAAGCAAAAAAGAATACAAATCATTACATTTAATTAGGGTTCAGAATGATAGTACAGCTGGTAGGGCATTTGCCTTGCTCCTGGCCTACCCAAATTTAATCCCTGGCATCCCATATGGTCCCAGAGCAGCACCAGGCATAATTCCTGAGTGCAGAGCCAGAAGTAATCCCTGAGCATTGCTGGGTATGACCCCAAAAAAAAAAAAAAATGGAAAATCAAATAAAACTAAACTACTGATTCAAATTGAAAAAAGTGCTTTACTACCATTAAAGTTTGATTGTAGAAGTTGTTGACTGAGTTCAGAGAGAAGAGTGGTAAGGTAGAAGAGCAGTACCGCAGAGTTTAAGACTAATGAAATATTTTCCTTTTATTGTGGAAAAGAAACATAATAAAGGAGTGTGTGTGTGTGTGTGTGTGTGTGTGTGTGTGTGTGTGTTCTGGGTGTGGAGCAAAAAACAGAACTGAAAAGAGTATGACATGAATTATTCAAGAGTAAACTACAGACCTTTTTCATAGTATTTATAAAATAAAAAGAATTAAATTATAGTCTAAGCATTTGGGGGCTCTTAATTTTTATGCTTTAACAACTGCATGGTTCTTCTATAGAGCTGTGTGGACCATGGAACAAAGTAGTGTAAAATAATAGCAGTTAATGTTTCAGGATAGCAAAGTTAAAAAAAGAATTGCTAAATAGGAAGTATCATCTTTAGTTTTTCCGTAGTAATGATCTTGTTTGGCTAAAAAAAGACAAACAAACTAAACTAAAAAAGAACAGATAAGAAAAGAAATGAAATGAACTTGTCAAAGGCATAATGCTTTCAGAGTTTCTACCCCAGAATCCCTCCAAGAGATGTATACTTTAGCAAACTTGAAATAAATCTATTCCAGCAGTTACTCCCTGTGTGGTTAAGGAGATGCCTCTTGCTATCTCTGAGCTTAAATTTATTCATTGTACTAATGGGCTAAGAATTGCTCAAATTGCTTAGCACCATCTTAGCATTGCTGAGGCCTAGAGATATGTAACAGTACCTAACTCATCAAGTGAGAACTACAACAATGTTATTTTAAAATAACATTCTATGGTAGGAAATATAGCTCAATATTTGGGCATCTGTCATACAAGTGTGAAGTCTTGGATTTGATTCCCATCATCACAAAACAAACAAGCATTTTTTTTAAAGTGTTCTTTTATTTAAGTTATATACAGACACACTAACTTAGCTAGGTCCAGCTCCCTAATATAGCCCAGACAACCTTGATTTTTTTTTTCATCCATTATGCTTTATCTGGCTATTGGAGAAAGTTTTAGGACCCTTGGGGAGTTATCCTTATCACTAAAATACATGTATTGGATACTTAAAGTTATCAAAGGGGAGTGGAATCTATTAATGTGTTATTGGGGTAAGATAGTGCGTGTAGTAAAAAAATTTGGTCTTAGTGTTAATTCTGATATACATACCAGAACTTTTCATTGTTGCTGTTGTTGATGTTGCAGAAACTGAAACTCAATGACACCTGTGCCAGTTTCAATTTCACGAAGATATAGTGGAAATCAAAGGATCACAATGCACACTGCACAACTATTTCCAAATGCTAATCACAAGCCCTTGAAGCTGTGGTGAAGATAGACATGACGTTGATAAGTTGAACACAATTTGACCACAGTAATAATTTAAGGGTATTTTGGTTTATGCTTCCTGAGAAGTCATTATTACAAAACATTCCACAGCATTCCATAGATCTGTGTTAAAAGCCGAATATAACTGCTAGTTAATTAGTGAGGCTTTGGAATGGCAAACAGCATGTACAATATATGATTTATGCCTTATGAGATGTCTGTGTTAAGGGATTAGCCTGTTATAGAAGTCACATGATTTTTTTTAGAAGTCACATGATTGAGTTATGGTATTGTATAAAAAAATAAAAAAGTTTAGTGCGGTTTTTTCTCCTAAACATATCGATAGACTATTATGGTCAGATTATTATAGTCAGCAAGTGAAAAATGGTAATCATGGAAGAATTCTTATCTAGTGAGTCACTGAATTTCATTCTGTGTTCATTTTAAAGTGTAAGATAATGCTGACATACATGGAATGAACTACTCATTTGATTGATGGTACTCCAATCAGCGTAGGAAAGTTTTTGCATTTCAAGGCTATATAACAAAAGGCCATCTCATACTTTGAGAACCAATGTTGCTGTGATATCATACACCTTTTTTTTATGAAATTACTGACAAAATAAGGGTATTTAGTGCAGTGAGCATAGCAAAGTTTACAGAGATGGCTTTAAACCATTGCATCTTTCTTGCTCTCAGTAAGGAACAATATAGCATACTGCTATCCCTTAAAATAAAGGAAATAGTAAATATTAAGTGTCCACAACTTGTGAAATATTCTAGACACTGAGATTGCTCTTCTGGAGCAGAGAATCTTAGCCCTCATAGAAACTATAGTCTGGGAAGAACAGATCATGAAAAAACAACATATAATAAGAAAAAGAATTACCTAGCCTGAAAACAAAAGATTAATCTATGTGTTATATTGGAGTAATATTAAATAATGGTGTAATATAAATAATGGAGTAATATAACATTTGGTGAGGATGTTTGTAATTTTGGATAAAATAAGCTTATGGAAATTACTTAAAATACATATACATAAATATACATGTGTATCTATGTATATGTATATATATGTATATCATATATATGATATATAGATATATCATACCCAATGGTGCAGTGGACCACTTGGGGTTCACGATGGTGATACTTGGCCCAGTGGTGTGAACCTGACAAGCCAGTTCTCAACCAAAAGTGCAGTACTTGAAAGGCCACCAGTGGTGCTTGAAGGGCTACCAGCAATCCTTAGTGGTTCTTAGGGAGGTTCAGGGTGGTCTTGCAGTGCTGGTATTAATCTCTGGGTCTCACACATGCAAGACTTGTCTTCTACCACTTGCGCTACCTACTCAATCCAGAAGAAATCATTTTTGAATAAAGACATGAAGGAATTAAAGAGATAGCTTATGCCTATGGAAAAGTAGACTTGTGTATAAGTTACAGCAAATACAAGGGTCTTGTTGATTTAAAAAAAAACTGGGGTTGGGGAATGGGATAATATATGCCAAAACCCACAGATTTTGTGGCTAATCTACTGTAGTTTCAATCTCTTCTTAAAGTGATTTCAAACCAATCTATCTGAAGTTCTTGATCAGTAAACCTTAGAATAAGAACGTTTAAAAACACACTTACCCTTCCTCATCCCCAAACATAAGGTGCCTTTTCCCTGAAATAATCTTTTCTTCCTTTTTTCGAACATCTTGTTCCATTTTCTTAAAAAACTTAAAAATAAAAAAAACCCTGGGCCAGAGAGATAGTACATTAGAGAGGGAGCTGACCTTGAAAATGACAGGCCTGGGTTCAACAGCATCCCCCCACTCCCGCCCATACACACACACACACACACACACACACACACACACACACACACACACACACACCCATATGGTTCCCCAGCACCTTAGGGACTAATTCGAGAATGCAAAGCCCCAAACAAACAGACAACCAAAACCAACTCTTTGGAAGTGCCTTTCTGTTGACTAAATGGGAGATGCTGCCTAATCAGTACATCACAAAGAAAAGTAAATCCAAGTTTATTTAGATATGTTTTGCTGTTCTAAAAAAAAATAATTTGGGTCTAATTCTTAGAAGGCCTTTATTTTATACTAATTAATTAATTAATTAATTAATTAATCGATCTATTTATTTATTTGCTTGTTCGTTTATTTTATTTATTTATATATTTATATATTAATTAATTAATTAATTAATTTATTGCTTTTTTGGGTCACACCTGGCAATGCTCAGGGGTTACTCCTGGCTCTGCACTCAGGAATCACTCCCGGTGGTGCTAGGGGGAACATATGGGATACCCATATGGTCCATAGGGGGACCATATGGGGGACCATATGGGTGCTCGGGACCATATGGGAAATGCATATGGGATGCCAGGGATGGAACTCAGGCTGGCATGAGCCGGCAAAGGCCCTACCTGGACTATTGCTCAGGGCCCCATGTTTTGCTTTTTAAGTGTTCAGATACAAGAATGTGTTTGGCAATTTTGAGAAAAACAAGATAATGTGACTTTAGTGTGAGAATCAGGAGAAGAAAAGTAATAGATAAGGTCAGGAGAGATAAGAATAGGGGGTCTTCACTTCATAGAAAGGACTTTGGCTTTTACTATGCATATGGAAATAACAAAGTTCTTTCTTTACTTCTCTTTTTAAAAATCTTTTCTCTAATGTTGAATAACTAACATCGGCACAAAAAAAGAATTTATATATCATTCTAGAAATACAAGAATAAGCAAACAGCAATTTTTAAAATATTTTGTGTTTGCTTGCTTATTTTGAAAGTGGGATAGATGCTCCAAGGGAACAATAAAATAGGAATACCAAGATAAAGTAAAAAATTTAGGATTTTTTCACTTTCAGAAAACCTTTTCTCCTTTGTTTTGGTTTTTTGAGCCACACCTGATGGTGTTCAGGGGTCACTCCAGGCAGTGATCTGGACAATGGGGGAGGGAGTGTCAAACAAAAAATCAGCCACTTGCAAAACAAAGCACCTTAACAACTATTCTATCTTTCCAGACTCCAGTCCTTGACAACCCTTAAGTATTTAAAAGCAAGCCCCTGAGGTTGTAAATCATTGTTTATACTATTTAAAAGACTAGAAAGAGAACAGAGGAAGGCCTCTTTCTAGAAGGCCTTTGCAGAATCTCCTCCTTAGGCCATGGTAGGGTGACTCAGGAAGGAACAAAGGAAGGCTGGGTGAGACCATCAGGTTGTGCCTGCACATACACTACCCTATGCTGGTTGGTGGGAAGAAGAGAAGAAAGTAGAGTGAAGGTCTGTGCTCACAGACAAGTGGAAGTTTATACTAGAGATAGCAACCTAAGCTAGCTATTGCCAGGAAAAGGGTGTGAGTCTGAGTTTGCTGAACACTCAGTAAACCATACATTCATTTAAAATAGGAGTTTCTCATCTCCTTACTGCCATGAGCATTCCCATACCTGTAAATTAGCTCCTGGCCAGGAGTCCTATAATACTACGGATGCGGTCAAATCGAGGCTTTGGGTGTCTGGAGAGAAAGGTTCAAGCCTGATTCTTGGGGAGGGATGAACAATAAAACGTGGCTTGGTTAGGTAGAACAGTTGGCTTACTAATAGCCAAGTGTTTATTACATTTAAAAAAAAACAAATAGGAAATTCTTAAGTTTCCTTTTAACCTTTTCCCCAATAGGTAGAATCAACCATTTAGTTTCAAAAAGAATATTGTTATAGTAATAAATCTAGGAAAAGGAAACAAGTGTTTATTGGCAGAGGGAAGTATTTCAAGCTATTACTAAAGAAGAAATTCACAGAAATTTCACTTTTGTTGGCAATTCAATTATAATCAATTTTTTTTGCGTGTTGTTGTTTATTTTTTTTGGGACACACTCAACTGTGTGCAAAATCTGTTCCTGGCTCTGCACTCAGCATTCACTCCTGACAGGGCCTAACGGAGTGCTAGGTATTGAATCTGGGTGACCCACAGGCAGGGCAATTGTCCTACCCTCTATGCTATCCCTCCTGCTCAGTAGCTTAAAATTTAGGTAACTTATCTTTTGCAGAGCCAGAGTTAGGTGCTGACAGCACAGGAGTTGAGCTGCTTGTCTTTAATGTGACTGACCTGGGTTCAATCCTAGCACCTAGTACCACCAGGAATGACTCTAAGCACAAAGCTAGGGGTAAACCCTGAACACCCTGGTGTGGCCCAAAACCCACACATACACACAAAGATTATTTTACTTAGGCAAAAGGGAGGGTAATATTTTTTTTGCTTTTTGGGAGTTTGGTAGCAGCCACAAAAGTGCTCAGAGTTTATTTCTGACTCAGTGCTTAGGGATTTTTCCTGGTGGGGCTCAAGGGACCATATGTGGTTTGAGAATCCAAGTGCAAAGTTAAACACCCAACCAAATGCTGTCTTTCCAGTCCTAGGGAAGGTATATTTGAACAGTACATTTGTTTAAATATGTAGACATCATGGTACTTCTAGAGGGTGTGTTAGGAAACTTCTATTTTGTCTATATGTGCCTAAAAAAAGAATTTATTTATTTATTTTTTTTCCAGATATATATTTTTTTTATTATACCACCGTGAAACATACAATTACAAAGGTGTTCATAATTGGTTCTTGGTAATACAGTATTCCAGCACCCATCCCTCCACCAGTGCCCCATTTCCACCACCAATGTACCCCTCCCCTCCCGTCCCCCACCCGCCTTAATAGCAGGTACCCCAGTTTCCTCTCTTTCTCTCTCTATCTCTCTCTCTGTCTCTGCATCTCTCTCCCTCTTATTTTACACATTGTGGCTAGCCCTGCAGATATTTAGAGTTTATCACTTAAGTCTCTTTGTGTATATTCAGTGGTGAGTTTTAATCTGCCATTACCATTTCCCATATTTATTAAAACACTGGTATCTATTTATATCCTATTAGTGAATGCAGTCATTCTATATCTGTCCTTTTCCTTCTGACTAATTTCACTCAGCATGATAGACTCCATGTCCATCCATTTGCAGGTAAATTTCATAATTTCATCCTTTCTGACAGCCACATAGTATTCCATAGTGTAGATGAACCACAGTTTCTTTAGCCAGTCCTCTGTTCTCGGGCATTTAGGTTGTTTCCAGATTCTAGCTATAGTGAATAGCGCAGAGATGAATAAAGAAGTACAGATAGTGTTTCTGCTATGTGTTTTTCGGTCTCTAGGGGTATATTCCCAGGAGTGCTATTGCTGGATCAATGGGAGCTTAATATCTAGTTTTTGGAGGAATGCCATATTGTTTTCCAAAAAGGGCTGGACCAGTCGGCACTCCCACCAGCAGTGGATGAGAGTCCCTTAAAAAAAGAATTTTATTGACTTTCATTTTTCTGCAGAAACTGATGATTTATAGAATTAATTTGTTTGTTTTTTTTAGTGTATAATACCTACTATGTGCAAGGTACTTTTCAACACACTAATGGTATTGCAGTAAACAAATAAAATCTAAAAATGTTTGTTCTCTGGAAGCTTATATTTCAATTAATTACTAAATGCCTTTACAAATCATTATAGATTAAGCCATGTTCTATAATTTTTAGGGTTATTTTGGGGGAGACTGAGATTTTGGGCCATACCTGGTGGTACTCTAATGCCACCTGGCTCTGTGCTCAAGGAATCACTCAGGGGACATGGTGCTGAGGATTTAAACAGAGTTGACTGCATGCAAAGAAAGCACCTTAACCCATATACCATTTTTCTGTCCCCTCTAATTTTTAGATAATATAATCTATGTTTATTACTATAATTATAGGTAATTATATCAAAAGCCTATAATATTTACATGAAGGATAATTTGGTGCATCTATGAATTAACAGAAGATTCCAGAAGTCTGAAATTTTTAATCCATGGGTCAGCCAGTAGGTGAAACTTGATCTCCCACCTGTTTTGGTAAAAAGGTTTTATTGACATATAACCACACCCATTATTGCATATTGTCTACAGCTGGTTTTCTTTTTAGCTATGACAACAGAAGTGAGTAATTGCTACAGATATTATCAGACCACAAAACCTAAAATACTTAATGTCGAGGCCTTTACAGAGAATGGTCGCTGACCTCTATTTTAAACCAAATATAATTTGGAACAATGATGTTTGAAAATTCTTAGCAGAAGGAGCTTTTCAAAACAGTTTAATCTGATATAGGAGATGAAGTCATAATTATGGTTAAGATAGTACTTTCATCACTTTTAAAAAAAATCAAAGCATTAAAAAGTTCAAAAGACATAAATGTGGGTGATGACATCTATATTCAAAGCTTATTTTAAAAAGTGATTAATTTTTCTTATTATTAAGTTACATATGGTTCTTTTTCTGTTGGTGGGCACTTAGGATAAATCTTAGTTTAAGAGGCAGAGATATAGCTCAATGGACTAGAGCACATGTTTTGTATGTAAGAGGCAGGGTCCCATCCAGCACCTCATGGTTCTCTAAACACTGCTGGAATAAATTCCTAGACACCCAAACAGAAAGTATTGCTAGGTTTCAGTGTATCTTCCATTAAACAGTTTTATTTTAAAACAATTTGAATATATTTTAAAGATGATGGTAAAACATTTGTTCTTTTTTAAAATATTTCTACATTATATGACATTTCTTATTTTTCTATATACTTCTGACAGAAAAATGGCAGATGTATTTGTGATATATGAATAAAAAAGTTAGCCATCTTTTGATCCAAGAAAGATAGTACAAGGGTTAAAGCTCTTGCCTTACATAAGAACAATCTTGATTTTATCCCTAGCATTAAAAATGGTTCCCCAAGCACTCCATGAGTGATCCCTGAGCACTGCTGGGTACTCCCCATTCCCCAAAGAACAGTATCTTACTAAAAGACCACCACTCCTTTGAAATTACAATATGTGACCAAAAATACAATTATTATCTTTTTGTGGAGCCTTAAGTTATAGATTTTAAACACCTCAAAGAACAGGAACAATTTTGACAATAAGAATACTAAAGTTAGTTGGGGTCGAAGAGCAGGTGAAGCCAAGAAAAGCCAAAATGGGGAATCATGTAAACAATGTACTACTTCCAGATTCATTATACACTCACTAAAATACATTTTCTTAGTGAAATAATTTGTTTACTTTTTTATAGCTCAACTTTTCTATTCTTATAGAGTCGTGTTTGTATTTTTTCCTATGTGAATTGAATCAACATGGCTCCCAAGCCAAGGTCTAATGGTTATGGCCCCAGCGGGGCTCCTTCTGTAATACTCTACTCTTATCCTTTCTTTATTCAAACATAACATTTTCTTTTAGAATTCCTTGAACTTCTGGACCATAGAGATAGTACAGGGCTTAAGGTACTCTTCATGCAATTGACCTACCAAGACTTCATTCCAGCATAGCATATGGTTCCCTAAGCATTGTTAGGAGTTTTCCAGACTGTAGCACCAAATGTAAGCTATGAACACTGCTTGGTGTGACCCCAGAACTAAAAAAAGTAAAACAAAATTAAATAAAATTAAACAAAAAATATTCCTTGAACTTATGACCTTTTTCTCTAGATCTATTGTTATATTGTTTGTCTTTCTTCATTTCGTTATGATGTATTCCTTCAGGGTCCCAAACCATTCTTTTAATTCCCATGTAGAAGTTAGAGCACCCATCATTGTGGTGATACCACACAAATGCTCTGTATGATTAGGGAATAGTGGGTGGGAGCTCTTCTAAGATTACCAAAATTCTATTTTGTAATCTGCCTGACTCTGCAACCCTTCAATCCACACAATTTAGGGCCATTTAATTCATATCTATAAATTCAGCTCAACTCCTCAAGCCAATTTTCCTTAAATGATAGAAATTTAGAAAACTTGGCCTACAAAGCCCTTTTAAGTTTGTTCATTCTTTGTCTTCCGATTTTGTAAAACAAATTAATCATTCTATGTCTAGTTCTAGAAGTTGATTTTTTTAATCAAACTTTATATTATTCTCATGTCTCAATTTCCCTAAAAGTGGAAGTTGTCTGCTTGGTTTTATTTATTCTTTAGCTCTGTAGCTGAGACAATCTTCTTAACTTCTGTGACTTGCCCCCCACTTTTATAAAGAAACAACATTATTACATTGAGAAGGGTCTTTAAAAAGTACCACAAAAGTACTCACCTTTTGGGAATGAATTGTTAGTTGGCAAGATGCTTTGGAATTGGACTTGTCAATAATAAGCAGGATATTCTCTCATCAGTAGATCTTACTTTGGAAAGCAAATGATGATTAAACATTGCTTACATTTCTTTCTGACCTTCTGAACACTGCACCAGAAATCACTATCTTCCCGTTCATCATCTATTTGCTCGAGCGGGCACCCAGTAATATCTCCATATGTTCTGTCTCATGCTAGTACAGCCCAAGGGCATCTGCTTGCTCCAGGAACATAAAGAGCCTCAGACAATTATATTAGGTCATGGGAATGACCCAATATAATTGTTACTGGTATTGGCATATCAAGTACGACATGGGCAGCTTGCCAGGCTTGCTGTGTAGGTGGCATACTCTTGTAGTCACCTCTAAATACAGCATTTATAGATGAATCGCTCGGCTGCAAGCAGCCGCCTGAGCCGAGCTATGATAGGCTCATCTGCTGTTGGGTGGAGTTCTGATGAGAGGGAAGTCCGATGTGGAAGATGGCTGCCCTCATGGAGTGTGTGTGTGTGTGTGGGGTCATCTGGCTTGTTGTGAGGCCCTGCTGGGGTGGCAGGCCAGGGCTAGAACCTGCCATCCCTCTTGGGAATTAAAGTAAAAACAAACCAGAGAGACCAAAAATCCTGGATGACTATTATTCATTATTATTATTATTATTTTTTTTTTTCATTTTTGAGTCACACCCAGCTATGCTCAGGGATTAGTCCTGGCTCTGCACTCAGGAATTACTCCCTGGCTGTGCTCAGGGGACCATATGGTATGCTGAGGATCGGACCCGGGTCGGCTGCTTGCAAGGCAAACACCCTTCCCGTTGTGCTATCGTTCCAGCCCTTATTCGTTAAATTTAGAGACATGAATACCAATGAAAAGTTTTTTGCATTCCTGAGCAAGTTATGGAGGTTTCACATTTAATTAATTCCTGAAAGTATCTGACTTTTGCCATTTTCTCTCACCTTCTTACTTAATTTTCTGTAGTGAATCATAATACAATAGAAGCCACGAAGGGAAAAAAAACTCTCTCAATGTTCCAACATTTTATCTCTAAGGTGTCTGATGACTTTTCTTTTGTTTTTGTTCAATTTTAACAATGAGATCTTCTTCCACCTCTTTGAGGTTACTCTAATGAATCATGTTTTTTTTTTTAATTTTGCTTTTTTTCACTCACTGCATTCAAGAGTGTATTTTTTAAAAAGCAGAATGAATAGTAAGAAAACAAGCATGCCAATGAGTGTGCTTCATACCTCTCTTTTTAGCTGCTGTCTCTCTATTTCTCTTGCTTATATCCCTTAAGCCCTAACCAGATACCCATAGCTTTTTGTCTCTTCTTTCAGCCTCCTACAGATTTCTTAAAGCACTAGCAATCAAATCTGCTTTTTTCACTACTGCCCTGACACTACTTTTATTGAGATCACAAAAAACTTTTCATGTCTTGAGATTGGTCCATGAATTCCTGGATCCCTCAAAAGAATTTGACACCTTTGATACTTTCTCCTGAAACAATTATCTCTCTTATATCGTATTGTTTTCAAAAAACAAAAGCAAGCAAATAAAATTCCTTTTTTTTTTTTTAAATTCTAGGGCCATTTTTTCTTCAATGTTTTATGTTGACTTTGCACCTCTGTGCTGTCCACCCAGGGAAATAGTAGTTGCCTTTTGTTTTTTTTTTTTTAGTTTCTATCTGCATTTTATTTATTTTTTTTTTTTTTTTTTTTTTTTTTTTTGTCAGTGTAGCTATTTTTTTTTATTAATTTTTTTATTTTTACAATTACAAAGATATACAATTAAAAAAGTTCATATTTGGGTTTTGGTCGTACAGTGTAGCAGCACCCATCCCGCCACCAGTGCCCATCTCCCACCACCAACGTCCCCGGTTCCCTCCCCCTCCCCCAGCCCTCCTCCATGGCAGGTTCTTTATTTCTTTCCATTTCTCTATCTTTCTCTTTTCCTTCCTCTCCAGACTATGGATTACAAAACATACATTAAAGGGTTGTCATGTGTATCCTTTTGCCTCTATTTAATGCTCAGTTCTAGGTTGGCATTAGTACCCTCACAATTGTTAGCACACTGTTCCATTTTCTGTCTTACCTAGCCTCTGACTCCCACACGTTTGTGGTAATTTCCACCTTTGACAGGACCTCCTGATGTATGTTTCACTTGACCTTGGATATTGGTATCATAATATGTACCTATATATTTATGTTATGCAGATAAATGCAGTCATTCTGTAACTGTCTCTCTCCTTCTGGCTAATTTCGCTCAACATAATCTTCTCCATGTCCATCCATTTGTAGGCAAATTTTATAACTTCATTTTTCCTAACAGCTGCATAGTATTCCATTGTGTAGATGTACCAAAGCTTTTTTATCCAGTCATCTATTTTCGGGCACTCGGGTTGCTTCCAGATTCTGGCTATTGTGAATAATGCTGCTATGAACATAAAAGTAGGGATGGTGTTTCCGCTGCGTATTTTTGGTTTCCCAGAGTAGATTCCCAGGAGTGGTATGGCTGGGTCAAATGGGAGTTCAATTTCTAGTCTTTGGAGGAATGTCCATATTGTTTTCCAGAAAGGCTGTACCAGCCGGCATTCCCACCAACAATGGATGAGTGTCCCCTTTTCCCCACACCCACGCCAGCACTTGTTGTTCTTGTTCTTTTGAATATGTGCCAGTCTCTGTGGTGTAAAATGGTATCTCATTGTTGTTTTGATTTGCATCTCTCTGATGATTAGTGATGATGAGCATTTTTTCATATGTTTTTTTGGCCATTCGAATTTCTTCCTTGCTGAAGTTTCTGTTCATTTCTTCTCCCCCATTTTTTGATGGGGTTGTTTTGTTTTCTTCTTGTAAAAGTTCTACCAGTGCCTGATATATCCTGGATATTAACCCCTTATCAGATGAGTATTGGGTGAATATTCTTTCCCATTCTGTGGACTGCTTTTTTGTATCTTAGTCACTGTTTCTTTTGAGGTGCAGAAGCTTTTTAGTTTCATGTAGTCCCATATATTTATCTTTTCTTCTAGTTGCTTTTGTTAGAGATGTTTCATCTTTGAAGATGCCTTTAGCTTCAATGTCATGGAGGGTTTTTCCTATATTTTCTTCAATGTACTTTATGGATTCAAGTCTGATATTGAGATCTTTAATCCACTTTGATCTGATTTTTGTGCATGGTGTTAGACACAGGTCCAAATTCATTTTTTTACATGTCGCTGCCCAGTTTTCCCAACACCACTTATTGAAGAGGCTTTCCTTACTCCATTTTAGACTCGTTGCACCTTTATCAAAGATTAAATGATCATGTGTTTGAGGTTGGGTGTCAGGATACTCAATTCTATTCCATAGGTCCACGGGTCTGTTTTTATTCCAATACCATGCTGTTTTAATTACTACTGCCTTATAGTACAGTTTGAAGTTGGGTAAGGTGATGCCTCCCATCTTCTTTTTTCCCGAGGATTGCTTTAGCTATCCTTGGGGGGTTTATCGTTCCATACAAATTTCAAGATTGTTTGGTCAATTTCTTTGAAGAATGTCATGGGTATCCTCATAGGGACTGCATTGAATCTGTATAGAGCTCTAGGGAGTATTACCATTTTGACAATGTTGATTCTCCCCATCCATGAGCAGGGAATGTGTTTCCATTTCCTTGTGTCCTCTTTTATCTCTTGGAGCAGTGTCTTGTAGTTTTCTTTGTACAGGTCCTTTACACACTTGGGTAAGTTGATTCCTAGGTATTTGATTTTCTGTGGCACAATTGTGAATGGAATTGTTTCCTTAATATCCCTTTCTTCTCTTTCGTTATTTGTATATAGGAAAGCCACCGACTTTTTGGGTGTTGATTTTGTATCCTGCCACTCTACTATATCGTCTATTGTTTCTAGGAGTTTTTTTGGTAGAGAGTTTAGGGTTCTCTAGGTATAATATCATGTCATCTGCAAATAATGATAGCTTGACTTCTTCCTTGCCTATCTGGATGCCCTTGATGTCCTTTTCTTCTCTGATTGCTATGGCAAGTACTTCCAGTACTATATTGAATAAAAGAGGTGAGAGTGGGCAACCTTGTCTTGTCCCTGATCTCAGGGGGAAGGCTTTCAACTTTTCCCCATTGAGAATGATGCTCGCTGTGGGCTTTTGGTAGATGGCTGTAACTATCTTGGAGGAAAGTCCCTTCAATTCCCATTTTCTGGAGGGTTTTTAATCATGAGCGGGTGCTGGATCTTGTCAAATGCTTTCTCTGCGTCTATTGATAGGATCATATGGTTTTTATTTTTTCTCTTATTGATATGATGTATTATGTTGATTGACTTGCGAATGTTGAACCATCCTTGCATACCGGGATGAATCCTACTTGGTCATGATGTATAATCTTCTTGATGAGTCTTTGGATTCTGTTTTGCTAGTATTTTGTTGAAGATCTTAGCATCCGTGTTCATCAGGGATATTGGTCTGTAGTTTTCTTTCT